>JAOXYA010025287.1:0-13254 GCA_028565675.1 Sorex palustris | reverse complement strand
GTATAATTGAAACCCAAGCACAAAAATGTGTAAGTCTGCAACTGTACCTCATGATGTCTCACTATTAAAAATTAAAATAAAAAACCTATCTCATTGATTACCCTCTACCTCGCTCATTAAACTTTAGAAATTAAAAAAAAGTGTGATGCTAAGTACAAAAATGCCAGATGCAGAAGGATGCACATCACGGGGCTGGAGAGATGGTGTAGCGGGTTAGGCACTTGCCTTGCACACCACCAACCCAGATTCGACCCCCAGAACCCCATTTGCTCCTGCAAGTCTGCCAGAAGTGATCCTTGAGTGCAGAGCCAGGAGTCAGCCCTGAGCACCGCTGGGTGTGGCCCCCAAACAAACAAACACAGACGAAAGGATGCACATCAGATGAAATATCTAGACTAGGCAATATACCAGACAGTGCATAGGTTAAAGGTGACTGGGAGCTGGGGGGAGCGGCCATCAGCTCAGAATTAGGGTTTAATGGGGGGCGAAGTTTCTATTTGTGGGGCAAAAAACATTTTGTAAGCAGATGTTTGTACAATGCTGCTGATATAATTAATGCTACTGAACTGTACACTTAAAGAGGATTAAAATGGCAAATTGTGTTCTATATATCTATATTAATCACACACACACACACGGGAACAAATTGGGTGTTTTGCAGGGGTCCTCAAGAGGAAACCTGGTTGGGCTGTTTCTAGAAAGGCAGCTCGGAGCATCATGAGTCTTTGTGGAGAAAGTGGGTGCTGCTCCACTCACACGGCACCCCCACCCCACTGGTTGGCTCACTCACCTGGGACGCATAGGCGTCCAGTTTCTCAAACTGCTGCAGGTCTAGCGTCAGGGATTTCAGGCTGGACCGGTCCCAGGGGTAGGCTGGAAACAGGGAGATGTGGTCAGCAGCAAAGCCCTGGGCAGAGGGGCCCAGACTTGCTGTCCCTTGGCCAAAGGGCTGTGTGTGTGGGGGGGGAGCTGTAACCCCCATCTTCGGTTTGACCCTGAAGTGTGAGAGTTTCGTATCTGAGGGTCCTGGTAGTGGTCCTTGGGCACATCAGTTGGGGAACGGCAGCCCCTCTAGTTCTCAGTCTACTGGAAGACCCCAGGGGGCCAGGGGGCCGGTTTCATTTCAGCAGCCTCAGCAGCCCCCACATATGGGTGAGGGGGATGAGGGCTTTGCCTTACCCTGCAGTCACCTCTCTGCAGAGTCGGCTCTGTTGGGGAGGGGCATCCCTGTAATGCCAGGCACCCAGTCCAGAGGTGGCACTGATGGAGGCCAGGGTTGCAGGGTGCATTGAGCCCAGAAAGAATCCCTCTATGCCCCCTGGAAGCACCCTAAGTATGCTCAGGCAGACCTCAGACCCCTGAACAAGGCTGTGTAGGGAAACCTCTCCCTGCTGTGGGCTTAAGATGGAGGGTCCCGAGTGGAGCCCCACCCCAACATCCCCAGCAGCCCAGAGCACTTAGCACTGACCCAAACCTGCACTGGGAGGCCTGTGAAGGACAGGGCAGTCTCTGGGGTGGGCAGGTTGGGCGCCCTCGCCAGCCACAACCTGCACCTGACATTTCTTGTCTATTTCTGCCCCTCTTCTAGGGTCAGGGTAACTTCCTGATCTTCCCCAATCCTTCCCCCCTACTCTGCACCCTTGAGCCCCCAATGGTGCTTCCTGAAAACTGCACCGCCATGCCTCATTCCTGGGGGGCCCTGCCCCCCATCACTTAGATCATTGCTCCTCTGCTGTGTGGTCTCTCAGCCTCCCACCCTAAGGCTCCCTCAGAAGGCAGCCACTGCAGAGCACCCCACTTCTCAGTGCCCCTCCTCCATGGAACCTGGCTCCCTCTTTTCGCTGATGAGGGTCCTCAGGGGACCCGAGCCGACAGGAAGTGGATGCAGCAGCCAAGTCTCTGCCCAGCAGGTCTGCAAAGCAGGAGCGGGAAGCCAGCCCTGCTCTTCCCTCTTTCCTTCCAGCTTCCAATGCCTGAATGGTAACAATGCCCAGAGCGAGGGGCCAGAGAGGTGGTCCGGGGTGAAGGTGCTGGCCTTGCATGCTGCCAACCTGGTCCAACCTGGCACCTCATGGTCCCCTGAGCATCACTGGGGACAGCTGCTGTCCCGCCTGAGTGCTGCCCGGGGGTTCTGGGTGATCGCCAAGACTGCAGTTGCAACACATCAACATATCCTCAGGCCCTGGCACTGAACCGCCAGTCCAGCTGACTGGGGGGGCTCCCAGGCCTTCTGAGCACTAGTGGGGAGCCCCCCCCAAATACCCATCATGATTTGTTGCCTCATTAAATTTACCTTCTGAATAGATTACACAAGACTTAAATATGAATGTGTCTAAAATGCCAGTGGCATGAATTAAATGATTCCAATTTTATTTATTTATTTATTTATTTTTGGCTTTTTTTGGGTCACACCCAGCGATGCACAAGGGTTACTCCTGGCTCATGCACTCAGGAATCACTCCTGGCGGTGCTCGGGGGACCACATGGGATGCTGGGAATCGAACCCGGATCGGCCACATGCAAGGCAAATGCCCTACTATCGCTCCAGCTCCAAATGATTCCAATTTTAAAGCAGAACAATGGGTCGATGCATGAAGCCACCCCTGCGTGAGATGACATCAGGTCCACCGAAGGAGAAACTGAGGCTGGGATGGCAAGTGAGGGAGAAAGGCAGACTTCGCACCCAGTCCCCGGCCCCTACCCAGGCGTCTGTCGCTGGCTCTGAACTCCTGCCTTGCACCTTGGCTGGGGGTGTGACCGTGAGCTCTGTTTTGAGCGACCCTTGCAACGCGCAGCCTTGGTCTTGGCGGGTGGGGGGTGGGGGTGGTGTTTGAGCTCAGGGGCCGCGTCCCTTGAGTGAGTTCTTCACTTCTTCATGCCCTCCCTCCATCTCCCAACAGCAAGTGGCCCCAGGCTCTCAGCCCTGTGCCCCAGGGAGCCACTTCAGAAACCTGAGCTTGGCCCCGACACAAAACCAGCGGCAGCTCAGAGCAGGCCTGTGACTCACCCACAGCGTCTTTCGTTCCAGGCTGCCGGGGCCTTGTGTTTCCGTTTTTGTCACTGTGTAAACCTACGACACCACAAAGGACAGAGTGGAGAGACTTCAGAAGAAGCACGTGAATACAGACATTCGGGCAGGCGTCCCTCCTCCCCATGGATCCCGCCCCCACCCACGACTGTCAGAACCGCTCTGCACTTCCTGGGCAGCAGCAGGAGGACAAGACCAGGGAAGGGATGACAAGAAAGAGCACTGAAGTCGGAAGAGTTCCACCAGGAGCACGTTGGGGCATCCAGCATGGCTGTCTGGGCCCTGGTGCCGCCACCCTCCTGCCAGCTCAGAACACATGGAAGATGCTGGGTGCTTCGAACAATTACAGAACTCCTGGACCAGAGCTGACCATGGGCTGCATGAGAGAGGGGCAGGGGGTTTGCATGGAGCATAGCACTGTAACACTGTCCTCCCGTTGCTCATCGATTTGCTCGAGCGGGCCCAGTAACGTCTCCATCATGAGACTTGTTGTTACTGTGGTTGGCATATCGAATACATCACGGGGAGCTTGCCAGGCATTGCCGTGAGGGTGAGATACTGTCGGTAGCTTGCCGGGCTCTCCAAGAGGGGTGGAGGAATAGAACCCAGGTTGGCCGCATGTAAGGCAAACACCCTACCCGCTGTGCTATCGCTCCAGCCCAATGCATGGAGCATAAAACCCAGGACATCCAGGAGAGGGGAGTTACACTTGGCAACTCTTGGCTCTGTGCTCAGGGGTGACGCCTGATGCTGCTCAGGGACCAGGCAGAACTGGGGAGTGAACTGGGGTTAGCTGCATGCAAGGCAAGTGCCCTTACTCCCGTACTGCCTCTCTGCTCCCAGTAATTACTGACTCATGTTCCTTGGGAAGGTGCAAAGGCACCAGATCCTATGGATTCAGGCCTGTATGTGGCCCCCAGTTGTTACTGGAGGTTACAGGCAACAGCAAAGAAACTTTTCCTGCAACTGTGAAAGCAGGTGAGGAAGATGTGAATCCCTGAAGGAATCTGGGATGCAGGAGGCTGTGGGGGAAGGAGGGGTGGTCTCCTCTGCAGACCATTGTAGGCCCCATCGGGCTGGAATCTAGGGTGTGGGGGGCTGGGGGGAGTCTTCTCTGCAGATCAGTGTAGGCCCCAGTAGGCTGGAGTCTGGGGTGCATGTGAGGGAATGGGGGGTCTCTTCTGCAGATCCCTGTAGGCCCCAGTGGGCTGGAAGCTGAGTGGGTCCCAGGCCTCCCCGAAGCTGTGGCCCTTCGCTGCTTGCCCTGTCTCTTTGTTCTGGTCCCTTTCTTTGGCAGGATGGTGGGAGTTCACGATGGCACTTAGTGTTTACTGGACCCCTCCCATGGTGTGTGCTGTGGTTTATTCTCTCATTTAACTTCTCCATACGTCTCTAAAAGGTGTCGAATTAATGATATTCTTTCATACCTGGACAAAACAAGGTCCAAAGAGAGGTTAGACCAGCTGGCCCAAGTGCAGAGCTGAGGCGTGGCCCCCCACCCCTTCCCCGTTCGAGGGCCCGGCCCAGCTCAGGCTGAGTGACCAGGGCATGAAGGGAGGCACACCCAGGGGCCCGGGTATCCTGATCAGCACACTGGACACAGCAGTCCAGCGTCTGGCAACACAGTGGGGCCCAGGCTGTTGTTCCCTGGACTCGCTCTGCCTTACTCGGGGGGCATCAAGGGGGGGGGTGCTGCCCAGCCCTCACTCTGGCCCATGTTTACCAACTGCGGATGAAAGGATCAAGAAGTTGTGGGACAGATACATGACAGAATACTGGGCAGCTCTAAGGATGGTGAAAATCACGCGACGGCATGGATGAAGTAGAGCGTATCATCCAGAGCAAAGCCGGTTGGAAGGAAAGGGCTAGACACAGAATGACAGCTCAGATGTGGGACTTAGAGATACACAAGAAGGCAGCAACCCAGGGCCAAAGAAAAACAGTGGGAGAACTGATCCACACAAGTGAGTCGGGGGGCGGGGGCTGGGAGGGGGTGCTGGGGTCTTTGGAAGAGGGAGGTGGGCCCTGGTGAGGGATGCCGTGTTGGAACTACATGCATGAGGCACCATTATTCACAGTATTGTGCAAACCACAAACCTCAATCAATAAAAATTTTTTACAAAGTGGGGTGGGCATGACAGCACGGAAGGGGGGGTAGCTGCTTAACTCTGCCCAGGCCCTGCTGGCAGCTTATCAGGGCCCCCCAAACCACATGCTGTGGTTCCCGCTGAGGTAGCCCATCTTCAAGGGCCACCTGCACAGGTGCTGAAGATGGAGGGTGTTGGGGTGGAGAAGTTTCATGCCTCTTAGTGGGGGTGCAGGCCCGGGCTCTCCCTGTCCTTCCCTCCGAGGAGGCTTCTCCTGCATGCTGGCCAGGAAGGCCCCCCACCAGCCCAGGACACTCAGCGGCCCTGCCCGTACGCACATTTAGCCAAGGAGAACTTCTGCAGCAACTGGGGCACGGTGTCCCGAGCGTGGATTTCCACGGTCACCTGCGTGCCTGCAGAGAAACGGGGGGCGAGAGAGTCAGTGACTGCAGGGACAGTAGCAGGCCCCCTTGTCCCCCCGCTGCCTCCGTGTGCTCTTTCTGGAGAGGGCAGGTGAGGGTTGTCTGAAAACACAGCGAGGCTCAGTTCTGGCAAGATGGAGAAGGCAGGTAGGGAATTCTGGGGCAGCTCCCCTGGGACCCTGCAAACAAAGTGTGAGAAAGCAGCCAGGGGAGGTGCTGAATGGATAAAGCACCAACAATTTGGCAGGGAGATTCCTGGGGCTCTTCTCTGCCCCGGACCTGGTGCGGAGAAAAAAATGCTCCAAGGAACGTCTTTCCCTGGCCCCGGAGGGAGAGGGGGAGACCCACACTCATTCACCATCCCCACCTCTTTTTCATGTTTGGCAACACCCAGTGGTGCTCAACACTCCACACTCAGGAATCACTCCTGTTGGGGCCCAGGGGCACACACTTGGTGGGCACAGGGCGAGCACCCTGCCCTCTTTCTCTCTCTGACTGGTTGGTCCTTCCAACCTTCCCTGTGATTGTCTGACTTCCCCTCAGGAAATTCTGCTGTGGCAGAAGTGATGGTGGTGGCCAGGCAAACACCAAAGTCTCTAAGGGGGAGATCCAGAACTGTGTGGGCAAATACCTTAGCTTTGTTTTCTTTTTCATTCTCTGATAATTGATCCAAATGCAGAGGACTTCCCTGGCACAGCAAGGCAACTAAAGCTTTTGGGCTAGACGGCTGAGAAGGGGGTGATGAAGAGGAAAGAGTTTAAGAAAGCAATTCCAAAAAGGCATGATAAAATCCTGTGGTCACTACGAGTTGGACATGCATTCTTTCCAAAACATCATACTAGTCTTTAGGAACTTAACTAAGGGATAAACAAGTGTCCACCCAGGATACTGGCGGTGTGTCTATAAGGCAGATCTCTATAGCATTGTCAAAGTTCTAATCCCCAACTACTCAGCATAGGAAGACCCAGGATAATCTCATCTTGAAAAGGGAAAGGAAAGAAACAGTTACCAGCCACCTGGTGGTACAATTATGAAATGAATAGAGTCCAAAACAGCCATTGGAATCATGCTCTAACTAGTAAGGGCAAACAGTGGAAAAGGATCAAACAAGTGGAAAGATACAAATTTATCAGCAAAATAATTTAGAAAATACAAAGAAGAAACAGGTGGAAAGTTTAGAACTGAAAAGTAGAGTAGTTAAAATTTTTTTCTGAGTATGTTCAATAGAAAAATAGAGATGACAAAGGAATTCGTGAACTTAGAGACAGATCGGTAAAAATTATTCAGTATGTGTAAGACAGAAATAGTGAACAGAGCTTCAGGGATGAATGTGAGAAATGCTTAATGTCTAATATCTAGGACCAGAGAGATACTGGAAGCAGGCAGGGCCACACAGCCATTCTGAGTTCAATCCCAGGCACCGTATATGGTCCCCCAAGCATCTCCAAGAGTAATCCCAGAATGCAGAGCCACAAGTATCCCCTGAAGATTCCCCCCAAATTCCTTTTCCCTTTAAAACAAGGTCTAATATCTATGTCATTAAGATGCCGAAGGAGCTCAGAAGAGAGGAGATGTGAAGAGATTGCTCGGGCGGGCCCAGTAACGTCTCCATAGTGAGACTTGTTGTTACTGTGTTTGGCATATTGAATATGTCACGGGTAGCTTGCCAGGCTTTGCTGTGTGGGTGGGATACTCTCGGTAGCTTGCCAGGCTCTCCCAGAGGGGCGGAGGAATTGAACCCTGGTTATTCGGATCAGCTGTGTGCAAGGCAACCAAACGCCCTACCGCTGTGCTATCACTACAGCCCTGAAGAGATAATTAGAGAATAATCAAGGCTGCTTCTTTGAGAAGACCAGTAGAGTTAATAAACCCCTAAGCAGAGTGACAAAAAAAGAAAAGAAAAAAGAAAAAAGAAGGGAACAATCAAGAACCCAAATGCCAGGCTGAAGTACTGGCTCAGAGGCAGAATAGAGGCCTATCATGCATGAACCTCTGAGTTGGATCCCTGGCACCGGATCCCCTCAAGTACAGCCAGAAATAGCTTCAGGCACCTGAGCACTGTTGGGACTGGCTTCTCAAAAAATCAAGATGTCAACATGAGGAATAAAATGGAGCATATCACAACAGACCCCACATATATTAAAAGACTAATAAAAACGATTACAAGCATTTTTATACACGCACACAAATTCTACAGCTTCAAGAAAATGGCCCAATTCCTTGAAAATTATGACTTTCTGTGTCCAACTATATTAAACAACCTATGACATTTCACACATGATGAAAACCTTATTTCACAAACTCTTGTGAATTTGTGGTATCCAAGTTACGGAGATGTTGAAGATTTTATTAGACACTGGCCAACTTTTCCCATGAACGACTTTCTCTGTTTATGGCCATACCAACAGTGTTCATTCCTGTTGTGTTTGATTGCAAAATTGACCACAATACTCTGTACTCTCAGAGAGAGGCCTTTTGTCTTCTTAATTGGGGCTGGCATCATGATTTGTTTGTTCAATTAAATGCACAAGGCAAAAGTGATGCTGAGCCAGCTCAGACAGAGCCAAGAACTCTAGGGACTTCGGGGCTTCTGCTGCTATTCTTGGGATTCTATGATATTCATGAGATGACCCCAGGCCAGCCTGCTGGAGGAAAAGTGGTCACAAGGAGCAGAACAGAGCCAGCTCAGGAGACCATCCCTGACCATCTGGTCTCCAGCAAGCTCATCAACTGACCACAGAGCCAGGAGAAGCCCGAGCCAGACTTGAGCATGGCTCAGCTAAGGAGGCGAGGACCAGCCATAAGCACTGAGTTTGGGTTTGACTGTATTCGTAGATCACAGGTAGACTCAGTGACTAGCTTTTTAATTAATCCTTTACATTTCTATCAATGAATGTGATGGCTCATTGTCACTTCTGTGCATTTCTTCTTTTTTGTTTCTTCAGTGTAGCATTATGCACACATTTATATAATTATTGGCCATTTAAAATCTAATTGTGCGAATTGCCTATTTTCCAATTGATTAATTTTTTTCTTTATTCATTTCCCAAGAGTTCTTTGTTTTAACCTTCTGCTTGCAAAATGGGTTGCAATTGTTTTCCACTTTCTTGTATTGCTCCTATACTTGCTCTGCTTACCGAAGGAGGCATTTTTTTTTTCATTCTGAAAGATACGTTGTTGGGCTCCAAGGCATTATTCTGAAGGGGTTAACATTCATTCATTTTGAAATGCAATTTTTTTCTTTTTTTTCAGGAGTAACCCCAGTGATGCACAGGGTTACTCTGCATTCAGGAGTCACTTCTGGCAGTGCTCAGGAAACCATATGGGATTCTGGGAATCAAACCCGGGTCGGCTGTGTGCAAGGCAAACACCCTACCCGCTGTGCTATCTCTCCAATCCCCTGAAATGCATTTTCTAACTCATTCACTGTCAAAAAAGAAAAAAATCAGCCAGTGACTTTCTAATTAAGTCTTTAAACATTTTCAGGTTGCTGGAGTGATAGCACAGCGGTAGGGCGTTTGCCTTGCATGCAGCCAACATGGCTGACCTGAGTTCAATTCCTCTGCCCCTCTTGGAGAGCCCGGCAAGCTACCGAGAGTATCTTGCCCACACGGCAAAGCCTGGCAAGCTATCCGTGATGAATTTGATATGCCAAACACAGTAACAACAAAGTTTTACAATGGAGACGTTACTGGGCCCGCTCGAGCAAATCGATGAACAACAGGAGGACAGTGTTCTATTCTAAACATTTTCAGAGTTCAGAGCACAACTCCGTTCTGGTCATAGGGCAGGGGTCATCGCCATCACAAGCTCTCTATGCCTCCCGGAGGCCTGAGGCCCCAGGCTCTGTCCTCCACCTGAAATACGGAGAAGGTTTCCAACATGGTGCCAAGGCGTACTTGGCTGCGAGAACCCTTGTGAACAAGAGTGGAAAGGACGTGCCCCACTCTCTTCATTGGAAGTCTCCCTGTGCAACTTTTTTTTTTTCGTGCAAAACTTTTATGGGAGGGAGCAAAGGAGTGGGTTTGCCCCAGTGTTCCACGACCCAACACACTGCAGGAAGGGCATCCTCAACGTAGCTGGGGGCTCAGGGCTTAGGAACCACCAAGTCTTGCCCCCCTACCCCCAATCCTTCCATAATGTGCCCATATTTTCCTTTTGGTTTGTTTGGTTTTGCTGTTTTCCCCTTTGCTGCACCGGCAGTGCTCAGAGCTTATTCCTGGCTCTGCATTCAGGGATAATTCCTGGTGAGGCTTGGGGGACCACATGGGGATCAAACCTGGGTTGGCTGTGTGCAAGGTCTGTGCGCTACCCGCTGTACTATCTCTCCAAGCCCACATGCGGTCCTTCTTCCACTCCATCCCTGGTCTGGCAAAGAAATGACTGTGGTTCCAGCCACATCATCCCCGCAGGGTCGGGTGGCAATAGTCTCACTGTTGGAACTTGGTGTAGGCTTGGAAGTGCTTCCCTCACAGTCCTGAACTTCCTCTTCACCCCACCTCCCCACCCCATGCTTATGCTTGGAGAGCAGCCAGCAGCCAGCATCCTCCAGTCCCACTTCCTGGTCTCTGAAAGCCCCTTGCAGGGACAGTAGCTCCCTGTGGGACTCACTTGCCCTCACACACTCGGGGCAGGAGTCTGCTGAGACTTCAGGCACTGATGTGTCCAGGTGAGCAGCATTACTGGCTTAGCCCCTCCTGCCGCCGGAGGCCGGGAAGTGCCGAGTGTGTGACTTTCCTCTCCAAAACTCATCTCATCTCTCAAGGCAAACCAAGGAAAACAATGCATCAGACAAATTGCCAAGGAGAAAGAAAGGAGCATGAAGCAAAGTTGGATCTACATGCTAAATGCCAGCAGATAAAACCCCAGTGCTGAGAAGGAAGCCGGAAGCTACGCCAAGAAGCCCTGTCTGGGACTTGCAGTCCTGGCTGGCTCTCTCCATGGTCTGTACCCCAGTTCTACCACGTGTCACTCAAATGCTACTTTGGAGGCTCTGGTTATCACAGTGAAGGCGTTAGTGACGGTTTCCTGTGGCACCCTGGGGGCTGGTTCCCAAGCTCCACTGACCCCGTCTCCTTCGCCCAACTCTGGGGACTGCAGAGGGAGCAGGTGGGGCGCGGCGTGTGTGCCCTGCCCGGGGCCTGCCTTTACTGGCCTGGAGCATCCTTGCCCCGGCAGCTTCTCTCCTGGTCTCTTCACACGTGAGTCAGAATCTGCTTAAAGGTTTGCTCTGGAAGCTGACTGCAGACATTGTGTTGCTCCTTCACTGTCGCAGAGTAGAAGGGTCACATAAGCAAGACTAGCAGTCCTGTGTGAGTGAGGGTGTGTGTGTGTGAGCATGTTTGAGTGTATGTGAATATATGTATGTGTATTGTGTGTGGGTGTATGTGCATGTGTGTATGAGTGTAGGTACATGTGCATATAAAAGTATGTGTGTGGGGGAAGGTATGTACAGCCCTCAGGTCAGCATTCCTGACTTTCAGTGTGTGTGTGTGTGTGTGTGTGTGTGTGTGTGTGTGTGTGTGTGTGTGTGTGCGTCCCTCAGGTCAGCATTCCTGACTTTCAGTGTATGTGTGAGTGTGTGAGTGTGTATATGTGTCTGGCCCTCAGGGTAGCATTCCTGACTTCCAGTGTGTGTATGTATGTGAGAGTCTGTGGATATGTGTGGCTCTTAGACCAGTATTCCTCACTTCTAGTGTTTATGTATTTGTGTGTGTGTCTGTGGCTCTCAGCCAGCATTCCTGACTTCCAGAGTGTGTGTGTGTATGTGTGTTGTGTGTGGCCCTCAGGCCAGCATTCCTGACTTCGTGTGTGTGTATATATGTGAGAGTGTGTTGTTTGTGAGCTCGTGTGTATGTGTGTGTATCTGTGAGTGTGTGGCCCTCAGACCAGCGTTCCTGACTTCTAGTGTGTGTGTGTGTGTGTGTGTGTGGGGTGTGTGTGTGTGTGTGTGGCCCTCAGGCTAGCTTTTCTGGCTTCCAGTGTGTGTGCATGTGAGTATGTGTTTGTGTGTGCGAATGCGAGTGCATGTGTGGCCCTCAGGCCAGCATTCCTGACTTCCAGTGTGTGTGTGTGTGTGTGTGTGTGTGTGTGTGTGTGTGTGCATGTGAGTATGTGTTGTGAGTGTGTGTGTGCATGTGAGTATGTGTTGTGAGTGTGTGTGTGTGTGTGCGTGTGTGTGTGTGTGCACACACGAGTGCGCGCACATGTGTGGCCCTCAGGCCAGCGTTCCTGACTTCCAGTGTTTAGTGACTCTTGCCTGGCCGCCACATTTACAACCTGAATTCTTTGCCTATTTTTCCCCCTGCAGAGCTGAGAACTGGAAACCTCAGCTCTGGCATTTGTAACAGCTCCCTCTCCAAACCCCCTGGTGAGGGGTTCCTTGGAGGCTCTGCAGCCGTGGCACAGGATGTGGGACTCAGCTTTCGAGAGCTGACAGCCCAGAGCCGCCTGCAGGACAGTGGTGGGACAGGCAGTTCGTGCAGTCCCGAGATGACACCGTGACCTGGGGGCAGCCCTGACCAGCCCGCCTTCCCCTGGGCTCAGGCCCCGCAGGTTCTCAGAGTTCCGTCTGCACCGGGTCTGGGAATAGTGGCAGTGTGGCCTGAGTGACGGGGGCAGAGCGTCTGGGACAGGGATGCAGGCCGAGCTAGGAGGACATTCAGGGGAATGGCTCTTTCTTGGCTCTTTCCTGACTTTGGAACCAGAAGTCGGGGGCTCTGGTGACCCCTCGCTGCCCCCTGCATGAACTTCTGAGGCCCCATCACCACAAAAAGCCAAGATTCCTGGTCTTGCTGCCATGGCTATTGGTATGTGTGTGTGTGTGTGCCCTGAGCCTCATGGGACAAGTCTCAGGGGCGTTATAGGCTATCGGCATCCTGAGATATTGCCATCCTCCGCTCTGGTCTATATCAGTAGAGCGCCATGTGGGGCCAGGCACCCCCAGGCACTTGGCAGCCATCAGTATGACCGATTCTCATTTTAAAGTCGGGTAAACTGAGGCTTGGGTCGATTGACCCACACGACCGGCCAGCAAGGGTCAGAGTTGAGACCACTGGATCCTTCAGCCACCTCCCTGAGTGCTCTTCTGTAGCCCCCAGACACCAACTTTGCTGGCGATGGAAGCCAGGCTGCGGCCCACCCTGACTTGCTCTGCTCTGTTGATGTCAGAGCTCCGTGCTCCGAGCAGGCCCTGCTCTGCCAGGGTCCACCATCTCCACTCTCTGTAAGGAAATTGTTTCTAATCACAGCTGGGACCAGTAGCGAACAAAGTAGAAACCCAGGAGGAGTGGGGGCTGCTCAGGACAGTGCTCCTGCAATCAGGCTGATGTGGCCCCTTCCCAGGCCTGACCCCCCGGCGGTCTGGGTAAGTCTCCCGTGGCCAGGATGCCCAGGGTTATAGTCCCGAGCCACTGCCCTGAGTCTCTTGGGATAAGCTGGTCTTGGGGAATACAGAAGCAGAACTCTGGAAAGGGGAGGGGCAGCAGCCTGGCAGGTGGCCTGGGGCGGGGGTTCCAGTGGCCTTGGCTCCTGCTGGTGAGCCATGTGAGATAATCTACCCAAGCCTCAATTTACCCAACTGTGAAATGAGTATGGTAAGAGAATCCAACACACTAGATGGCTGCCAAGTGCTATTCTCTCTCTCTCTCTCTCTCTCTCTCTCTCTCTCTCTCTCTCTCTCTCTCTCTTTAATGTAAGGGTACTGCTATTTATTCTG
>JAOXYA010025272.1:0-26262 GCA_028565675.1 Sorex palustris | reverse complement strand
CCAGCATCCCATATGGTCCCCTGAGCACCACCAGGAGTAATTCCTGAGTGCAGAGCCAGGAGTATCCCCTGTGCATCACCGGGTGTGACCAAAGAAGCATAAATCAATAAATGAAGTTCTTTGTTTTATTGCTTTTTATTGGGAGGGACCAGTGGGCCACACCCAGCAGTGCTCAGAGCCTGCTTCTGGCTCTGTGCGTGGGCTTAATCCTGCTGCTGTCTGGGAACCAAGGAGTGCTGGGGGCTGACCCTCGGGTGGCAGGCCCAGCCAGCTCTCAGTCTTGCTTCTTTATATTCTGTTCTTTGGATAATGCTTTTTTTTTTTTTTACATCTTTTGCTTCATTTTTGTTTCATTTATTTCTTCTGAAAATTTGGTTATTCCTTTTATTCTATTCCCTTTTGGTTTTCTGCATTCTTTTTTTCAGCTGCTGTTACGGTAAGGCCACCACAGCTCGAGTTCCCCCATCATCGGAAGGGTCAGTGGCGTCCTGGCTCTGAGGAACGCAGCTGAGCTCTGAACGGTTCCTGGCACTCGCTGCTCGCCGCTCTGATCCTGTCCTGACCCAGCGGCCACTGAGAAGCCCATTGTTTAGTCTGAGGTTTTTCTGGTTTTCTTTTTGTGGCCGAGTTCTAATCTGATAGCATTGTGATCAGAAGAAATTCTTGGTGTTGATTTTAATCCTCAGAAGCTGATTGATACTTGTTTTGTGTCCGAGCGTGTGGTTTAGTCTTCAAAATGTTGCACGTGTGCTTGGAAGCCTCTGAGTCGCTCATTTGGTGAGAAATGCTCTCAATGTGTCATAGGGCGTGGCCGGCAGGCTGTTGCTTCTGGACCATTCTGTTTGGTTGTTCTGTTCATTGTCACCAGTGGGTGTGAAATGCCCCACGATCTCCTACTTCTGCCGATCATGCTATACTTGATGTACCACCTTTAGGTCTGTGTGACTCAGTGACTGGAAACTCTTGTTGCCTCAGACCCTTATTCCATACATGTTGTCTGTACCATGCGTGGCTGCTTGTAACCGGGCCCTGTGGGACTGCTCGCCAGCCTCGGACCCTGAGTCGATGCTTATTTTGAAAGCTCTGTCTGCTGGTGCAGCCAACAACGCCCCTTGCTCTTGTTGTGTGCTCACACTCAGCCTGTTAACCGGGGGCTCAGCCCTGCATGACCGAAAGGCACGTATTCATTCATTTTCACTCCTTGTTTTTAAAAGCATTCTCTTAATTTCAGTCGTTCCTTCGCTCTCTCCTATTTCTGCCGCCCAAAAGCCATCTTCCGAAAATCATAATAGATACGACCGAACGCTTCTTTCTCATAGTTTTCTCCTTTCTCAAACTTCTCGTTGAGGTGCTTTACCAAATCTCTGCCATGTGTCCACGAATTGGTTTCTCTCTGGAGTCCCTAGGAGGTGGGTGTTGTTTCTCCTGAGTTCCCGCCCCTGAGGTGCCCCCCCCCGTCACCCATGGGTCTCTTCTACTTGTCACTGCTTGCATGCATCTGGCACTGCACCCCCCCCCGCCCCTCTCCAACTAGCTGCATCTTCTGTGTATGGCAAGCCCCACGGCTGGACTCTTGGATGAGCTATCAGCATGGTCTGTCTGTTATTCTGTTCAAGGCATCCTGACATGCCGTTGGCAGCCCCTGTTGCCGTGTCTCCCTGGCCCCACGTGATGCAGCCACTCTGCTCCTCCCGCCAGCAGCTCTGCCGCCCGCAGGGGGTTGGGAAAGCCCTGCTTCCCAGCACCTATGCAGAGCTGTGTGGTCTCACTGCGTGGGCTGCGGGCAGGACTGTGAGGATCCTCCCGGGTTCTGGAGCACCTGCCAGCTGGGCACAGTGGGGGCACATTGGGAACTGCAGCCACCGTCCTCTGAGGCCTTCCATTTGGGGACACGGCTAAGTCTCTCTGAGCTGATGCAGGCAGATCCAGCCCACAGGCTCCACCCCAGAGACAGGCGGGCAAGCAAAGTGCACATTCTCCAGTGCTCCCAGTGGCGTGGTGCCGTGGAACTCACATGGAGGGGGAACGACAGGAACACCCCCAGATTCGTTATCCCCAGCCCAGCTGCTGAGTGAGACTTAGTTCCTTTTCTGTCCCCACATTTTAACTTGCGTGTGCCTTTGATTAGTTTTTTTGAGTTTTAAATCATAGCTTCTTGGGGTCAGAGAGATAGTACAGTAGGGAGGATGTCTGCCTTGCAAAAGGCTAACCTGGGTTCGATCCCTGGCACCCCATATGGTCCCCTGAGCATTGCTGGTGGGGCTTCTCTGCCAGAATCGCTGCCTCTTCCCCTTTGAGCCTGTTCTGCTGTTGAGCTCCGTGGAGCAGGGCTGGGGCAGCCCCGTCCCCCCAATGACAGGTCCCCCATGCACTGAGATCATTTGGTTGTTTTGGACATGGAGCCCCTGAGGGAAACCATCCAGAAAGCTCAAGGAGAGAACCGTGCAAGGCCCTGGCACTTCTCTGGGCCCCATCAGTCCCTGGGGTCACCCTTGCACACCTTCACACATGAATTTTCCCTGTCACTTACGCCACTTTCTCTCGCCCAGAACCTGCTCACGCTTGCTTTCCCCTGCTTTGAGCATTTCCAATGCCCCTGGCAGTAGGGCGCCGTTTCTTGGGGTAAACGTCACTTCCTCCAGTGCCAGGCCAGGCATGAGGGGCTCCGAGTGTGGTTCTGCTTGTCTAGGGCCAGTGCTCTGGAGATTCAAGCAGTGGCATTTGTGATTGTGACCGAGAGACGTGTGTGTGCATGAATACACGTGTGTGCATGTGTCTGTCTCTATGTGTATGCATGTGTCACCATGTGTGAATGTGTGTGCATGTGTCTGTCTCTATGTGTACATGTGTATGTCTCTGTGCATGTGTGCATCTGCGTGTGTGTGTGCATGTGTGTGTTCCAGCCTGTTGTTGGGAGGACCTGTCTCCTCTAGTTTCCTAGAAGTGGGGTCACTAAGCCGGAATGCAGAGGGGGTTGTTTACCATGGGCCGGAGCCCCTCGGCCGGGACTCGCAGCCTTCCCACGCCACCTCTGGAAGCAGTGCCCTATCAAGATTTTCCATTTCTGTCCATCTGATAGGTTGAGAAAGATGGCATCTCGGTTTTGCTCTGGCGGGAATGGATGACAATCTCTCTGGAGATCAGGGGCTATTTTTACATGCCACTTCCTGAACCGTCTGTCCAGATCTTCGGTCTGTTTTTCTTTGGCCATTTTGGGCCCCAACTCCCTTGGTTTTTTTTAGTTTGGGGGGGCACACCCGGCCGTGCTCAGGGGTCATTTCCTCACAGGCGCAGGGGGACCATCTCGGGTGCCGGGAATTGAACCCGGGTCTGCCTTGGGCAAAGCAGGCACCCTTCCCTCTGTGCCACGGCTCAGGCCTCCGGCCTTCCTTGCATTCTGAGCTCTGGTCTCCACCATCGCCGCTGGCCTCTGTGGGAGTGGGTGCTGCCACACTTCCCTTCCCCTTGTTGATGTCTTTTGATCCGGCCTAGAGGCTCTTTTTAGTGCAAAGATTTGAATTTTTCTCTCCTGGTGTTCAGTTATGTCAAGGAAGTACCCACCCACTTACATTTTCACATTTTTACTAGGAATGGTTGATAAATTCTTGGAGGTGATCATATGTTTCCTCTTAAACCTGCTCGTATCAGGGAAATACTCTGAATTCCTGCATCAGTTTTCATAACTAACACTGATCCTTTACTTTCATGCGAACTTTTCATTAAGTTTATATATGGATGTTACAATTGCTTATAAAAATATCTGAAAGATTTCCTTTGTCTTCTGGACTCTGGAGTTCTATCTGTAAGTTGAAGCCTGCCCGTTCAGAGGCGCTTTGCAGAATTCCTTTGTGTAACCTCTGAGATACGGCGCTGCCTTGCAGGCCGACCCGTGCAGTCTCTTGGGGCCCTGTGGAAGGGGCTTTGCAGTTTTGCTCAGACCAATGGTACGTTGAGTACATTTTGCTGGAACTCTCCTCCACAACTTTCTCTTATCACTTTACTGCTGGCCCATCCCCAATTCTCCTTAAATTAAATAGTACCGAGTCTCACTTATGTGTTTTTTCCAAATAACCGTGGTTTTGAGCTTCTTAGGTGCCACTTAATGGGCTCTGCCCTGTTAGTGTCTGTTTCCGCCTTGTCATTCCTGGCCATGTGCTTTCTGATGTGTCCCTCCCTCCGTGGATTGGTAATAAGGGTACTTTCACTTTGATGGATCACTTGAGCACCATAAATGTTTGCTCAAGAAAAAGGATTTTCTGTCTTGTGTAGTGTTCCCCGCGTGGCCACTTTGGGCTTCAGTGGCTCAGGTGTCCCTGCGTTGGGGAGTGGCCAGAGAGGTCAGGTGTGGTTCCGCGGCTCTTTCTTATTCGCATACTGTGTCTCCACCATTGGAGATGACGTTCTCCTTCACAGGTTCCTGACATGGCTCTCCTGGGGTCCCTGGGATTTCCTGCTGCATGCCCACTATTTCAGTCTCTCCATTTTAGACAGCTCACATTTCTAACTCTGCAGAGTCAGACTTCCTTTTTGCTTGTTGTTGTTGTTTTGGGGCCATTTCCGGCCATGCTCAGGGGTTCCTTCCTGGCTCTGCTCTTAGGAATTACTCCTGGCAGGCTTGGGGGGCCATATCGGGTGCTGGGGATTGAACTCAGGTAGTGTGGGCTGCATGCACAGTAAACGCCCTCCATGCCATGCTGGGGCTCTATCCCCGAGTCAGGTTTACTTTCGTGGCAATTTGCAAATGCTTTCCTTTGGATAGGCATGGGTTTCCTCGGGGGTGATAAGTGTGGGGGTGTGCAGGGCTAGCTCCTTCATGCTGCATTCATGCCAGGAGGATGTCATGTGGATCTTGTCTGTCTTCTCGCCAGGTCACTGGACGGTTTGGCATTTAGTCATTCAGTCTTTATGTTTCATTTGTGAGTTCCTTTGAATTCCTTCTTTTGCTGGGTTCACACTCCCCTTTTCTGATATTTGTATTTGTCTATATTTTCTCATGTTCAGTTTTTCATTATACCTTGTGAGAATCACAGTGTTTGGGGCAGGAGCGGGTAGGTAGGCACGGGGTGAGTGGGGGGCACTTACCTTGTGTGCACCCAACCAGGGTTCAATCCCTGGCTGGTATGCTAGATGGTCGCCCGAGCCCTGCCAGGAGTGATCTCTGAGCACTGTCAGGAGTCAGCCCTGAGCATCACCACATGTGACCCCAATACAAACAACAATCTCAGCATCATGATGTTTGTCCAGGGTTCAGCCAGCCCACGGGCCTGCCTTTGTCTGGATAGATCTAGTGTGTTCAGCTCACAGGCTGTGCTCACCCATCTGCTTTTGGCTTCTCGAGGCTTCACTGATTGCTGGGACCATGTGTGGGACATTCTGTAACAGGCAGCCCCTGGGCAGCGATGGCTTGAGGGTCCTTGGTGTCCACTCCTTTCATTTCTGAAAAATACTATTCCCTACTTTCCTTTACCTCCTTTTTTGTCCCCCCCCCCCATTTTGTTTTGTTCCTTGATTTCTATAGTTATTATTCTGCTGCCACTGTAATTCCCTCACTTTGGTAAGTGGGACCCTTTTCTTGCCCACATTCATGAGGATATCTTTATTTTGAAAGTCTGGATTTTCCCACAGGGGCCCTTTCAACCTTAGAGTGAGATTTCATGATATCCGTTGACTTTTTCTTAGATTTTCTTTGTTTTGCAATGCTGAGGGTCAAACCAGGGCCTCACACACGCAGGCACATGCTCTCATGGAGCCCCCCTCAGGCCTAGATAGGATTTTAAATACTATCCCTATTTATCCTTATTTCCCCCCCTTAGGACACCCCCAACCCCATGAAAGTGGGGCCTCCCTTACAGATCTTAGGTTTCAGCCCAGGAGGTGGGAGTTTTTATTTGTCCCCTGGTTCCATGCCCCCTTCCCATCCACCCTGGGTTCGAGCACTTGTTCCTCCTGTATTATCTTATTTTGGGCCCACATCTGTCTTGACCGTTTGGTGACTGATGCGAGGTATTTGCTGTTGCCAAATGCCAAGGCTCTTGGATGCGGGGAGAGGCTTCAGATGCCTCCTTCTGCACTATGGCCACTGGGCGGAGAGCTGGGCTGCAGTGTGTCCCCGTTCCCTTTTGATGATTTCCTTCAGGTGGGCGCTGTCAGAGGCTCCTGTGTGCTCAGTGGCCTAGGTCCAGGCCCAGGCTACCCTGGATGGGCTGCTCTTCCTGACACTCCCCTACAGGTGCCACCGTCAGGGGCCATAAGCCAGGGAGCTGGCCTGTCCAGTTTCACTTCTGGTCTGTGGGATCCCTGACTTTCCCCTTTCCAAGCAGACGTCTTTCCTGAGCTGGTCCCGAAGCTGACCTCCAAGGCCGTGAGGGCGCTGCACGTAGTCTGCAAGTGTGCTGCAGTTAGGCTCTCACAGGTGCTGGGGTGTGGGCTAGTGGGTTAGTTAAGCCCAGGGTGAGACACCTGTGGTACTTGTGAGCATCAGCAGCTGAGGGCACTTGCTAGCAGCGCGTTCTCATTCTGAGACTTCTCCCAGGGGTCGGCTTTGAGCACCCCATGGCCCATGTTTGAAATGAGCGGAAACTGACTTAACAGATTAGCCACTTTATCGGATTATTCCAAGGCACTTCGTGCCTCAGTGGACGTGACCATGGAGTGCCACATCCAAAGTCATGAAGATAGACTTCAGATCTTCCCGATTTGGGTATTTTTTGGTGCCTGACCCATTTCGAGATGGGTGTGGGGCACGGCAGGAGAGGGTGCAGTGGACAGGACTCTTGCCTTGCACATGGTCAACCTGGATCCTGGAGCGCAGAGCCACGAGTAAGCCTTGAACACCGTCAGGTGTGTTCCCCCCCCACACAAAGAAACTCCCCCAATTTAAAGGTCGTGGCCACTCCTTGAGATCAGGTGAGTGGCAGAGTTCTAATCACTGGCTTCTCTCCTTCACCCTGCCAGCACTGCCTCCAGCTCTGAGTCTGGGTAAGTCTGGGAGCCGAGAATTTTGTTCTTCTGATGTTTTTCACCATTTCAGGCCTTTTGTAAGTCCGTAAGGGATATGGACGCCCTTCCTACCGCTGCAGTAGAATGTTTAGGATTGCCATTTTAGGCTTAAGCTGTTTCCTCGCTCTGTGGCTATCAATACTGTCTCCCACTTCATAAACAAGGGGGAAGCGATGCTCCTCTTCTCCAGGTCTTTAGTTCACTGCTGAGTTTCTGGAGGCCCCTCAAGCCCCTACCCTGTAGGTCTTTCTCTTCTAGCAAACAGTGTCTGGTAGTTTCAGGTATGGAAGTCGTGCCCATCTCTGGTTAAATTCATTCTTCTGGATATTCATGTAAATGCAGTTTTCCTTCTCTGGCTGTTCATTGCTAAGATATAAAAACAAAATGATTTCTGAGTGTTGGCAGTGCCCTAAACTCTCTAGTTTATTAGATCCGACTGTGTTTCTCTGTGGGTGTTTTGCTTTCTGCAGAGCAGATGTTCTGGAGTTTTCTACACAGAAGATCATGTCATCAGTGAATAGACCTTTGCCTCTTCCTCTCCAGTTTTAATGCTTCTTATTTACTTAATTGGGATGGCTACAACTTCCAGCACCTTGCTGAAAATCAACAATGAAATGGGCATTCTTACCCATTTCCGCCTGTCAGGGGAAGTGTCCAAGTGTCGAGTATGTGACTAGTCGGCTTTACAGAAACCCTTATCCTGAGGAAGTTTTCGTTTCCTAATTTTCTGAGTATTTTTGATTCAGAGTCACTTCTATCCAAAGTCTCGAAGTCTGTTCAGTGCTCTTTTCTTTTTCAATGTAGGATGGTTCTGCCAATGTCTCTCCCACGGGCCCAGCTCCCCTGCCTGGTCACAGCATACAATAATCCTTCCCATCCCTTAACTGGGTCTGCCGGCCAGGGTTTCTGCATCGAGGAGGAATATTGTCACTCGTGTCTCTGCCTGGGGTCATTCCAGCCTCATGGAATGGATTCCCAAGTGTTGCCTCGCCTCTGGGTTTTTCCCGTGTTGGCATTTAAGGACTGGGGTGGATGTTGCTCAGTCACAGGAGAGCAGCAACCCTGAGCTTCTCTTCATCAAATTTCTGATCACTTCACTCTGTTACTTGTTTTAAGTCTGTCCAGAATTTCAGGTCGTCCTTTTCCCTTAAATTACTAGAGAAGTTAATTTCTGAATGTCGGCTGTAATGTCCAGACTTGCCTGTGTGATGGTTTATTTGCATCTTCTCTATTTTTCTGCCATTTTAGCTAAAGGCTTATCAATTTGACTTTCCCCCAAAGGGGAGATGGGTGGTTTTGTTGATTTCATTATTCTCAATTCTGTACTACTTCCCTCCTTCTCATGTTAATTTTTTTGGGTACATTTCTGACTGTTTACTTTTTCTTTAGCTGTAACGTAGCTCGTTGGTGATATTCCTCAGGGGAGAGGTTGGGCTACTCCTGGTGCTTCTCGGGAGTCCATGTGTTGCTGGGATCTGTGTTGGCTGCACCTAAGGCACACACTTTGCCCCTGTGTTATCGCTCAAAACCTGCTGTTTCTCTTTGAATATAGGAATTTGTGCTGATTACTGCCTTTCCGAGCATGGCTTTCCTTGTGGCCCCTGAGTTCTGGCGTCTTGTTTCATTGTCTTTGTCTGTCCACATCGCCTTCCTTCCTGGTGATGTCTTTCCTGATTCCTTCCTCGCTTCAGCGCTTCTCAGCCCCGTTATTTGTTGGCTTCCAGGCTCCTGCCCATCAGGCTCTTGTCTCATTTCTGTCTTCTGTCACCCGACATTCATTGGAGAAGCTTCTGTGCTTGTGGGTGTGTACTGCCGGCACTGGCCCTGGCGACCCATGCTGGTCAGTCTCATGTCAGCCCGCAGGCGGCCCAAGGTTTGGTGTAAGCATGCAGGTGGCTGTGCCCACCAGGGTCTGGTGTAAGTCCCAGGGAGGGCTGTGCCTGTTGGGGGTCTGCTGTAGGCCACACCTTCCCGACACCTGCTCATTGCCAAGTGTGCAACAGTGGAGCCTCTGACTGTGGCCATGGAACTTGGCATAACTTTTCACTCTTCCTCCAATTTGTTTGTAAACTTGACTTAGGACATTTGAAATATACGTGTACTTCCCTCTCCTGGCATTAGTGTGCCCAATCAAGGTCCCCATGGTTATTGTTTGAATCAAATATCATTATTAATGCTTTCATTTTTCATTCCCTGGTGGCCTTGGATATAATATCATGTGGACAAATAGATGTTATATAAGGTGGAGCTTAAACTCTATCAGCTGACCTGTCCTTTGACCAGGTGCTTTAATCCATTTACATTTCAGGTAGCTGTCGGTGCAGATGGCCTTTGACATGTGTTTCCGGTGGGAATGTCCCCTCTCTGGGTCACTTCCTTTTTTGCTGCGTTCTTTATGAGCGCTGACTGCTGTTTGGGATGCTCTCAGCTTTGACTCTCCTTAATTGTCCTCTGTAAATCTTGAAGGTGTGTCCCTGACTGTCACCATTGTGGCTTCAGACTTAGAAGAATCAAGTGTGGGCTGCTGGGAAGGGCCATCCCTCACATCCAGAAGCACCAGCTCCTGTCCAGCCACACGCTGGTGTTGAGACTGTCATGAATTACAGTTGGATGACATGGCGTATGGCTGGCTTTAACAATCACAACAGAATTGAGACAAGTCGCAAACAAAAGGAATCAGAACGCCGACTTTCATGCATAAGCAGTGGCTGCCCTTCGGATTCATTCTTTCTCAGTGTGATTGTATTATTAATATCATTTTGGTTTGGGGCGCATCCAGTGCCCAAGGATCATGGGGGGGGGGCTCAGGGGACCATAGGGGGTCTCAGATCACACCGGAACTAGCAGCTTGTGAAGCATACTCCACCCCCCTCCCAGTGTTCGCACTTTTTCATTCCCACATCCTGAAGAACTCTGCGTCTCCCAGAGGGCTGGTTCCTCTCGGCATGCTCTCAGGCTTTTGTTTTAGGGCTGCCCGGGTGATGCTAAGGCTTCCTCCTGGCTCTGAACTCAGGAACTACTCCCGGCAGTGCACAGGGATGTGGGGTCGACCCGGCAAGGCCAGGTTAGTGCTCTCTTGCTGTCCACCCCCCACCCAACGGGTTCCCAGTTTGGGGGCAAAGGAGAACATCTTAATGGAGCTGTGTGCCTGGGAGTCTTTTCCTGCCGAGTTCCTGATCTCCAGACTCCAGCCTCTGCTTTAGACCTGAGAGTGTCGTTGACCCTCCAGGTGCCCCCATGCTGCTCCACTATCCCCCTTTCTGGAATTGTCTTTTGACCATTTGATGTAGATTTTTCTTGATGCTCCACTTCTAGATGCGTGGCCTTTCCTGGCCGTGCTTAATGGTGTTCCACCTTCCTCAGGGGCTGCCCTGGCTTTTGTTAGTTCTTCCCGTTATCCAACGTGGATAATTTTAGTTACCCATCTTCAAGCTCAAAAAGCTCATTGTTTTTCCTTACCACAACATGGCGATGGATCCACTAGTGAGGTTTTCTTTCTTTTTTTTTTTAAGTCATTATGCTTTTCCGTTCCAGAATTTAATTTCTTTTCTAATTCCCTGTTTGCTAATACTTTCGTGTCCTGGTTTCCGTTGCTGCTCTGCGTCTTGGTGAGCGCCAACTCTGCTTCCTTAGTGATGTCTCCTCTGAGCTTTCTTCTGTGGATGGGCTAAACTATCTTATTTCATGAGATGCTTGATCATTTTTATTAAACATTTAGATTTTTTTGAGTCAGTGCACATCGACTTCTTCCCCCTGAACCATGTGGCTACTCCTGATTCCTGTTCATGAGAGCTGAAATCCTGACCCATTTAGTCTGTCTGTACCATTTTCCTTGAGTGCTGTGAATCAGGGGCGCAAGGGAAACACCCCAGGCCACCGAGTGCTCGAGAAGCCTGGGGCCCTGGGCCGGGCCCTTATCAGCCTGCCTGAGGTGTGGTGGAGGTGCCTGAGGTGAAGTTTCTGCCCTTGGCTTTTCATCTGTGCATCTCGGCCAGGCATGCCCTTGGCTGTATCAGCTCCTGGAGCACTCATCACATGAGCACGCTGCTTCTGAGTGGCGTCATTTTCCAGGGAGCCTCTGCATGGCCTTGCAGCCGTCCATCCCCTTGGAGGTCTGGCCTCCTGGACTTATTTTTGCTTTGACTCCTAGCAGGCAGTGTGGTGCTCTGGGATCACTCCTGGCAGTGTCGGGGATTGAGCTGGGGCAGCAGCGTCTGGGGCCAGTGCCTCAACCCATCTTCTTTTTCCTTGATTCACTTTTTAATTTCCAGAATCCTCTCTGCAGTAGCCATGCTGGGTGTGTGTGTGTGGGGGGGTCACTGCCTTAAGCCATGGCCCTCACGGATGTCACACACAGGCTTCTGGTGTTTGTGCACTCAGCTGTGGCACTCCCAGGACTCACGTGTCCTTGTGGTGGGCTCCGTGCATGTTGGGGTCCCATCCCATGGTCACCCTGGCCCGTGGCACCGGAAGTCCCCTCCTTGGGGTTGTAGCAGCCCTTGGGCCACGGACCTTATCCTTGCCAGGTAGCTTCTCAGAGCCAGCGTTTCCCCCTGGGGGACACAACAGGGGACTAGAGGGGCCCCCTGCTAGGCAAGGGGGGCACCGAGGGAGGTTGGGTGCACTGCTCTAATGTGGGATGCTCCTATGAGTCCCTCTCCCACCCCCCTCTCCTGGCGTGGTTGCTGTTCCAACAAGAGGGGAGCCCCTGAACCCACCCTCCCATAGCAAGTCACCACGGGTGCCCTGAATTCCTGGAAAACTCCACTCCACTCCCTCCATGCCCAGGGCTCCCTAGGGAGTAGTGGCCGCGCTGGGCTGAGGATGGGTCCCCTGATGCAGCCCTGCCCTGGCCCATTTTGAGTGACCATTTCCTGGTTGGTCTGCAGAGGCTTCTGTGCTATGCTGGAGGCCTGAAGCCTGGAGCTGGGGGTCCCTCATGCCCCTGCCTGCAGCCCGAGCCTGGAGCAGTGGCTGAGAGAGGCGCCTCAGCCCCTGGGGACCCTTTCATTCCTTTCCTTCACCTCGTGCTATTCCCCCCGGGAGGGGGGGGGCTGGAGTGTGGAGGCGAATGGGGCTGGGTGCTGGCATCCATGAGGGCCATTCTGGGGGGCTTTCCATTGGCGCCTCTCATCTGTCTTGTCTTGGCCAGGGTCCCTAGCACTCTAGAGAGCTGCCGGCTGGGTCCCCAGCAGCACCTGGCCCGGGGGTCTGGTTCTGAGTCACTGACGGACCCTGCAGGGGTTTCTCACACCTTAGTTGGCCGGCCCGGCCCTGCTTGAGGGGAGTGTTTGGGGCCATCTGGGCACCGTGAGGGCCTGGGGCAGGGTCTCATCTCTGTCACACCTCCTCATCCTGGTGCTTGCAGACGCCTCACACTCAGGGAACATCAACCAGCTCCCCGCTTCCCCCTCTCCTGCCCCACAGGGCCCAGGTGGGGATGGGCTGCCTGGTTCTGAGGCGCTGCCGAGGGTGTGGAGGCCTGCACTGGGGGGCGCCCTTGGGGCTGGGGTGCTGCAGATGTGTGCTGCGGTGGCCAGGGCCGGCCGGATGCTGGGGAGTCTGCAACTCATTTCCCTGGCCAACATTCTGTGAGCATCTGCGGCCCCGCAAGCCTGACTGCTTTGATTAGCATGTGGGGCTCGGCGCGGGCACAGCCGGCTGCCTTGCGATGGAGGTGGCGAGCGCTTCATTAGATGAAAAACATTTTTCTCTTCCTCTGTAATTTTGCCTTGAAAAGCAAAGTCACTTGGGGGGGGGATGTTTGTTCTCTTCATCCGAGGCCTCCAGAAAACTCTCCCACCTCTCCCGAGACTCAGTGGGGGGGCTTGGTTTGGAGATGCCCCCCCAGGCCCAGGGACGCTGGCAGGGGTCTGTAGCACCCGTCACTTCTGGGGTGCCTACTGCATGCTTGTTGGGGGTCTTCAGGGCTCAGGAGGGGCGGAAACATCCCCCCAGTTTTAGGGCCCCCGCCCGGAGTTTGGGGGTACAGTATCTGGCTTCTGCCCCACTTCTGTCCCCCTGTTTAGACTCCCCCTGGAAGGGCTGGAGACCTCGGGGGCATCATGTCTCCTGTGGCGGGTCCCCACCGCCAGGCGGGCCTCAGCCCCAAGTCGGTCACACACATTCCGGGAAAGAAATTTCTTGCTGACAAAGGATAGAGCCCCGGACGGGACGTGATTCGGCTCGCACATCTGGGCCCAGCTGTTACAGGCACAGCTGAGCACCCCCCCGGGGGGGGGGCGCCCTCACTGAGGCCCATTGTGCGCGCCCACCTGCCGTGGTCCCTCTCCCGCACCCCTCAGCAAGCCCCTCCCGGGGGCCCCAGAGGAGTCCAGGGGGGCAGAGGGGCGGCCCCCGAGGCTCTGCCAGGCCCGGCAAAAACAACAGGTGCTCAGGCAAGGTACTGCCCGGGCGGAACTGGGCCAGCTGTGCCCGCGGCCTGGCAGCTGCCGTGGGAATGGCACGGCCGTCCTGCCTGCACGCACAGGTGGTCGCGGCTGGCCTGGCTCAGGGTCTGCGTGCCGGGCCCGGGCAGCTGGCACCAGCGGGGCCCCTGCCCAGCCATGTCACACAGCGCCGGCCGCGCCACAGCTGTCCGGATGCCCCGGGGAGGGGCCGTGGCCACTCTGCCAGATGGGGGAGGGGGGCTTCACCTCGAGCAGGGCTGGGTGGCCCAGACCTGGAGGCCAGACGCTCCCCCACCCCCTCCGCCTCCGGGGAGCCGCCCCGGCTTTGTTCGGGACTCGAGTTACACCTGGGGGATTGGGGGGATTTTCCTCAGTCACGACAGGGGGACCCAGGTCCTGGGAAACTCACGGGTGGCAGGAGGTGAGGGGGGTGCCCTTCTGACTTGGGGCCCCCAGCCCCCGGCGCCGTCTCTCTGAACCCACCAACTCCCAAAGCAGATACACTGGCCCCATGATGGGGGCATGGGAAAGAGTGCAGACAAGTTCTTGGGGGGCCCAGAGCGCTCTTCCCACGTGGGGGGAGGGGAGGTCGGGAGCCCCAGCACAGGGCCTCACACCCAGGAGGGGCTGTTGGGGCTGTGGGTGGGAGGACAAGGCCCCATGCTGCATACAGCCCCTAACTTGGCGCCGTGCCGTCCTGGGAGAGAGGAGGATGAAGAACAGGGACCTGCCAGGCTGCACCCCCATTCCACACCATCCCCCCATAGCTCTCAAGACGGGGCGGACAGACACTGGGTCGCGGGGAACAGGCAGGGTGAGGCTGTGCCGATCCGCCACCCCAGCGCTCCCGTTTTCCTAGAAAACAAAACTGGTCTCTGCTGTGTGGAGCACGTGACCCCAGATCCGGCCGGATTCCGGCCCAGATTCCACCAAGTCCCGGCCCACGTCCCGGCCCGGCCAGATCCTGCAGGCTCACAGTGCAGGGGTGACCAGATCTGGTGCCCGCCTGCCCGAGGGTCATGGACCCCTCTGCACCCCGGCCCCCAGGCTTGCTTCTCCCCTCCCGGGGCTGTCAGAGTGACCCATGGGGCTCTCAGGACAGGACACTTGCCCCCAAGCCCCTGCCCGTGGGGACACTGCGCCAGCTGGGCCCCAGCCCCCAGCCCCAAGCTCAGCTCAGCTCTCAGGCGCCTGACCCGGCAGTGACCGGAGCGGGGGGCAGGAGGCGGCTCCCCCCAGGGGCCCCGGGCAGGCCAAGGCAGACACAGGAGACTTCTGACCGGGAAAACAAAGGCAGCGCAGAGCCCCCGCGCCGCGCCCTCCCACGGGCCCGCGCCTTTCCCAGGACCAAGCCCAAACGCACGCATTCTTCTCTGGCAGGTGCAGCCTCACCGATGCGCACATTTTAATTTCCTAAAACCCCGGGGCCACGCCTTGCCGGGGTCAGAGGGCCGCCCGCGCCGAGAGGGGCGAGGAGCCGGGCTGTGCAGACACCCCGCGGCCCTTCCCCCTCGCGCGGGTGATGCAGACGGAAAAATATGCATTTGTGTTCTTTTTCCCTTCCTCCCTTTTTCTTTCTTTCTTTTTTTTTTCCTTTCTCGAAAGAACATTTGGATCCTGGATGAGGTTTCTGCTCTGTCGCTTGACAAGTGGATAATGTAACGCAGGGCACTTGAATCCCAGCCGCGGCGCTCCACGGGGGCGGCCGGTGCGCGGGCCGCATTCTTCGGGGCTTACCGGGCCCCTTCCCCGCGCGGCGCGCGCAGCCCTCCACGCCAGCCCGCGAGCAGCTGCGCCTAAGTCATGTCTGTGCCGTTTCCTGTGGGGGCCCACCCCCCGTCCCCTGGCCGGGCGCCCCCTGGGCTGATTTACACCCCTTCAGCTACCTTTCCCAGGACACCTCTGGGGACATGATTGTCTGCTGGCGGCCAGGTTGGCCCGTCCTTCCCTCCTTCCCCGAGGCCACGTTGGCCTCTTCTCTCTGGCCCCGGGCTTCATTTTCAGGGAGTTGAACGAACTGGCCTGGATTGGTGGCTCTAAAGTTCTAGAAACATCCTTGCAGAAAGCCCTAGGTCAGGGAGGGTGAGCCCCGTGTCTCTGGAACTCTGGCCCGTAGTCTGAGATTGTGCAGGCCACGTCCACGACAGCCATATCTGGACGCTGCCCCTGGGTCCCTGCTGAGCCCACCAACATCCCACCATCAAGCCTCGTCTCAGTGAACCCACTTCCCACCACAGTCACACACGGGTGTGGGGCTGTGAGTTTGGGGAAGGCCAGGCTGGGCCTCTGGATGGTCGTTCACTCCCTAGAATTCCTGGCACTGAGTTCCCTTTGCCGCTGTCCCTCCGGCCCAAGTGCAGGGGTCCACCTCCTGGAGGACACAGTCCCTTCTCGGTGCATGTGCATGGGCTAGAACCAGTACATGCGACAGTGTGTGTGTGGGGGGGGGCAGAACTGGCACATGTGAGTGTGCCCGGGCAGGACTGTTACCCGAGTGCATGAGGAACACACCTGCTCCAGCCTGAGCAGGATCCCAGAGGCCCGCAGCTGCTCAGAGGATTCACCTCTAATTTTAGCGCCCCTGCTCCGTGGTGTGGCCCCGTGGCAGGAATCCCAGATGGGTCCTGCTGGGCCTCTCTCGCCCTCATTCTTTCTGTACCATTTGGAATTCTTCCCTAACAAAGATCGGCTTCCTCCAATTATGTGGCCGCATGGACACAGGAATCTTTTTCTGAGCGGTGAGCAAGCAGTTTGCGGCTGAGAACGCCGACTCGGGCGCTGGACCCGGGGCTCCCAGGGCAGTTCCTGTGCCCTTCTGACGTGCCCCCATCCTCTGCGCTGATTTATTTTTGAGCATTTCCTTCCTTTTGAGTACCAGACAATACCTCAGGCTCATCTTGTATTTTCCCCACGCCGGCCACTGCGGCCCCAGCCTCTGACGGAGAAGCAGCGCGTTGCGCGGGGCCGGGCGGACACCGCGGGTCGTGCCTGGCTATTTCCAGAGCCTCGAGGCCCCAGGAGGAAATACACGCAGATGCGCGGCCTGAGCAGGCCCACGTAGCCCCAAGGATCCTGGTCGCGCCCTGCGGGTGTGTGCTCCCGGGGCCTGACCAGGGGCATCACGGCCCAGGCCACCCCTCCTGCAGGCTCATTTTCAAGTTTGCAGTAAGAGACTCTGAAACGCAGCCAGTCCTGTGGGTCTGGATGAATGTCCAGCTCGCAGTCCCCCACTGCAATCCCCCACTGCAATCCCGAACATTCCCCCCGGCGGCCCCCTTGAAGCCACAGTCCCGCCGCACCCCCAGCCCGCCCTGCCCACTGGCCACTTTGGGATTGTCTCGTCCAGCAGGCCTGCATGGACCCACTGGGTCTGTCCTCTGCACCTCGCTTCTTCCGTGGCTCTGAGAAATGCATGTAGATTTGTCCCCGTGGTCGTGGGAATCAGGAATTTGGGGAGCTTTGCTGGGTGGGGTTCCCGGGTTCACCCTGAGCTTCTTGGCCCATTGCAGGCCGGGCCCCGGTGAGGGCAGCTGCTTCCGCCGTTTCTGTGGGGGAGGCCAAGGGGGAGTGTGCAGAGCTTGCTCTGGGGATGGAGCTGCTCATCCGTGAGAAGCTGCAGGGTGATCCTGCCAGGTCCCCAGTGTGAGGACTCTGATAAGGTGCCCATCGCTCTCTGCGACTCCCAGCCCAGAGCGGTGCCGCTCCCTCTTCCCAAGCTTCTTTTGTTCTTTGTTTGGGGCCACACCTGGCGGTGCTCAGGGCTGGGGGAGCCCGTGCTGTGCTGGGAATCAAAGCCGGGCTGGACGCATGCAAGCAAATGCTGGCCTGACGCTGTGTCTGGGCTTCCTCCTCCCGGTCAGCCCAGCACCTTGGGGGGCGGGCCATACCCATGGCGCCCCAGCTGGGTTCACACCTGGCCCAGGAGTGCTGGGTGGACCCCAGGCAGGCCACATGCAAGGTCAGCATCTTCTGCCCAACCCCAGCCCCATGGCAGCACCAAGGTCCATCATGGAGGCCCTTGGCCATGCTCTGTCCCCTAAGGGCCAGGCCACTTGCGGCCACTGCTACACGGGTCCAGCTGCTCCCCTGGCCGGAGCCTCCATCTGCTGCCCTCCCCTTCCAGACCCCACTGAGTTCTCAAACGGAAACCCCATGCCAGGCCCCAGGCCCCTGGTGTTGCGCTCAGGCCACTTCACAGGCGGTTGTACTGGCCGCCCTTGGGTCCCCACAGCCAGGCGTGATTCACATGGACATGGCGAGCGGGGCGTCACACCCCTGGCATCACGAATCACAAATGCGGGAGGTGGCTTCAAAAAGACCCTCAGGGAAGCAGGCGGGGGCTTAGGTGACCAGACAGATGTCCCATGCCTCAGGACAGAGGTGGACATGGCCATGGATGGAGAGTGACAGACGAGGACAGCCCTGATGGGCGGCAGGGGGGACAGTATTTGGTCTCCCCCCAGCTTCCCGCTGCAGCCACATCCTGGGAAAAGTCTAGAAACTCCCATGGGGACCGAGAGCATCCCCAATTCCCTCATGGCCAGGGGGCTCAGAGAGATGGGATGTGTGTGCGAGTGAATGGATGTGTATTTGTGTGCGTGTGTGCACGGATATATGCACTGTGTGCGCACATGGGGGCTATCACTATCTTCTCTGTGTCCTGGCTGAGGCGACACGAAGCCTGCGTGTCCACCCCGCAAGTGCCAAGTACACATGAGCTGCCTGCACAGGGCTGAGGGCCCCACAGCCACGGGAGGGGTGCGGGGCTCTTCTGCTCAGCGTGAGCCTTCGGGGGGTCTGGGGCGCCCTGGGGTCTCCCTGGAGGTGTGCGCAGGGAGCAGCCCTGAATTCGGGGAGCCGGTGGGGCGGGTGGGCTGGGCTGCGTGTCTGTCTGTCTCCCCCCGCCGTCTCGGCCAAGCGGGGGGGCTGACCGCACCCCTCCCCCACAGTCAGGAAGATCCCCACCCTGCTGGAGGTGACCTCGGCCCCGTTTCTGCGCAGCAGCAGCTTTGCTGAGGACTTGGACCTGGAGGGGGAGACACTGCTGACCCCCATCACCCACGTGTCACAGTGAGTGCCGCACGCGGCGTGGGGATGGGCGGGGGCTGGGGCCTTTCCCTGGCCGGGGGAACCCGATCCTCCTGTTTTGACTTATGGAAAACCAGACCGATCATTTTCCACTTGTTTTCCTGCTCCGAGTGTCTGAGATTGTTTTTCTCTCCCCCGCCACTCTCCCCCCCGAAAGAGAGACTTTGTTTTCTGACATTTCCCCGTGGAGGCCGCCCCGTCTGCAGGTGGAGGGGAAGGCCTGCTTCCCGCCCTTCCTCTGGGCCACCCGGGAGCAGCTGGCCGGCCGCTTCCCGGCTCCTCTGCCCAGGGGCCGCAGCTGGGGGCCGGGATGGGTGCAGAGGCGTCGCAGGCAGAGCCGTCGCTGTGCTAGAAACCCCCTCGACCCGGGCCTGGGCTGCACGAACAGTTGGGACAGATGGTCGCCTAGGCACCGCCACAGCTTGGCCTTCAGGACTGTTTCCTCAGACCCCCTAACTGAGCCCTGGTGGGCTTCAAACCCCAGAGGTGCTCCCTCGCTGAGGCCACGGCCCCACAGGGCACAGGCCAGACATAGCGTGGCCGAGGCTGGAGAGAGGTGCCTGCACCCTCAGCTGCCCTCCTCGGCCTGGGGGGCCCGGTGCCCCATCCCTCCCACCCCTCCTGGTAGTTGGGCCTGTGCGGCGAGTTAGGGGCCGGGGCGGGGCCTTCCCCTGGAGCCTGGGACCCTCTCGGACCCATCCAGAAGGGCAGGGGGAGAGGGCCGAGGGGGCTGCTGTGGTGGGGGCCTGGAGCCATGGAACGCCTGAGCAGGACTCAGGGAGGCTGACCTGGGTGCAGGCATGGGGTCCGCCCTCTCCAGCAGGCAGGGACTCTCTGAGAGGGGCTGGCTGGTATGTGGGGCTGGGGCATGCTAGCGGGGCCCAGGACCCCCGTGCTCCCCTGGGGTGTGGGGGGCGGGGGTGTGCTGGTGGGAGGCCATTTCTGGGAACGCTCAGCTCAGCATCACGCTGGGCCCCCGCCAGTCTCCAGACTCGAAGAAGAACCCGCCAGTTCTGCATCCCTGCGCTCCCCACCCCCCGCCCTGCCGGGGAGGTGAGGTAACCGCAGCCTTGAGGCTGGGCAAAGGCCCCGTTTCTGGAGCCTGCTGGCCACTGCTTGGGGGCGGCGTGATGGGGGGAGGGTGTGGGCTCCGTTGTGGGGGCACGCAGAGTGGCCTCCACAGGACACGGGAGGCTGCACGCATTGTGTGGACAGTCCAGGGGCGCCCAAGCCTCAAGGGCCAGTGCCAGGCCCAGGCTGCAAGTGGACCCAACATTGCCCAGCTCCGACACCAACTCGTGCGCCCACCTCTCCCCACGCAGCCCCTGGGCTTTGGTGGGAACAAGGAGGCTCTTTCTGGGGCTGCGTCAGGGGGGAGAAGGAGGGTCAGCCTGGGACGAGGATCACAGCGTGTCTTGGCAACCCCCGCGGAGCCGCCCGGCCCTGACCAGACTCACAGCAGGCTCAGGCGCACAGAGAGATGGTCCCAAAACGGAGGCAGAGGGGCGCCTCAGGGAACCCTCTCCCAGGGTCTCGGGGTCCGTCGTGACCTCCGGCGCTGGCCCAGCCGGGACACTAGGGTGGGAGAGGCCATTGTGGCTTCCAAATGGACGGGACTCGAGGCCCTACGGCAAGTCCCCCACGCCAGGGGCCACCTCTCCAGTTTCGCTGTTGCCCCCAGAGTTTGTGTTCCTGCTGGGGGAGGTGTGGCCCGTGGCCGACGGCCCCTGTGTACGTCCACCCGCGACTCTACAGCAGGCCCCAGGGAGTGCGGGGCCCCGGACTGTGTCCCCTGCCAGCCAGCGCCGTCACACGACCCACCCACAGCGTGTCTGATGGACACAGAGGGAAGAGGGGCCCACCGGGCCGTGCCGGCCCATCCCTGCCACCCCGCCAGAGCAGCCCCTGGCCCGGCCACTGGCCTGGCCACGCGGGCAGACTCCCCCAACACTGTCACCCTGGCCCACGGGGGCTGGTCACACACTGCCCCTTGCATGTCTGTCCCTACGTTCTGAGGTGAGATGCTCCATGGGGCCCCTGGCGAGCACACGCCCTGCATGCCATGCTCCTGGGCTGTGGAGGCGCTGCTGGCCTGTCCACTCCACCCCCGAACTGCCTCACCCACCCACACATAGTGGAGGCCAAGGGGCATCTGTTCCTCCATGAGGACTCTCATTCAGGCCTGCGTGCTCCCCGAGTCCAGGCCCATGTCCCCCAATGACCAGGCCCATATCCCCTCTCGTGTCCGAGGCTGTGCCTACCCCCCCACCCCCACTTCAGGGCCATACACACAACCCTTCCCAGCAGGCGCGGTCAAGGCCACACAGGGTGGGGCTGGCCGAAAGGGCTGTGAGCTTGGTCCTGCGGCCTCAAGGGGGCTGGTGGTCTACAGCCCGAGCAGGGGCAGAGTGGCCCCCACGGGGACAGCAGGTGAGCGAGGCCCAGTCCCATGCTGCCCAGCTCCCCGGCTTGGCCTGGTGGACAGAGGGTGCCCGTGGCCTTTCCAGAGAGGCCTCGTGTGGTCCTGCGCTAGCCCGGGGACAGGAAGGGGGAGACGGGGCGGAGGTGATGGTGGGCGGCGAGGGGCTGTGGGGTCCAGCAGCGGGCTGGACCCCCAGTGCGAGCATGCGGGGTGGGGGCACGGATTTCCGGCTGCTTGGGGCCGAGGTAGCCCTCGTTCAGGTGGGCTGGCCGGGGTCTGGCCGCTGTGGGGCCGCGGGGCCACCCAGTGTGGGCTCGGGAGGGGAAGGAATGCGGCTGGGGCCGGGTGTGGCCAGCGAGGCTGCAGCCAAGTGTGGGTTTTTCTTGGGGCCCGCGGGCGCGAGCAGGAGACCCCTCTCCCGCCCACACACTGGGCCTTTCTTCAGCGGGCGCCCGGGGACCGGAGGCCCAGGACACCCCTGCAAACCCAAATTCCATCCACTCCTGGCACAGGGCGGCTTCCTGCGGGGGGAAGGGGCGCGTGTCCACACGGGCGGGTGTCTGTGTGAGTCTCTGTGTGCGTGTGGTTACATGTGTGCGTGTGCATGCCCACATGTGTGTGTCTGTCCGTGCGTGCTCGGGGGCCGGCAGAGGCCCGAGTGGAGAAACGGGGTGTTTGATGGGAAGCAGAGGGCAGCCCCGGTACTGCCCAGCCCTGGATGGTAAGGGGGGCCCGGAGCTCAGGGCACCCGGCCTGTGGACCGGCCCTACAGGCTGTCCCCATCGGTGGACAGACCCACCTTTGAATTCAAGAGCCAGAACATTCTGCAAATACTTCAGCAGACTGGCGGGGCCTTAACCCTGTCTGACGTGTGAGTTCTTCCTTGTGTCGTTAACTCTTTCACGCCGTCGCCTGGAGCCCCTCAGCTCTGCCTCAGGAAACTCGCCACCCTGGCAGGCAGAGCTGGCGGGCACCGGGCCCTGTGCCCCGCCAGCCACTCTGGGCTGTCTCCTTTTGTTCCTTCTCAAGGCCATTTTAGAAATGAGGGTCCCCCTGCTTTCCCCCTCCAGAATGCAGCTTAACCAGGACATTTACGCGGATGCTAAATGGTGTAAGAGATCATTTCGGAACTCACTTGTATTTTTTGTTTTGGGGCCACACCTGGCTGTGCTCAGGGTTGACTCCTGGATCTGCACCAGGGTCCCTCCTGAGGGGGCTCAGCATACCCTCTGCACTGCTGGCAACACACGTGGGGTATCTCAGCCCCCTGGGCTGTCCCACCCCAGCAGGTCAGGGTTAATATCCGTGTGGGGCGTGCATGTGTGCACACAAATGTGCATTTGTGTGTCTACATGTTTTGTGGAGCCTAGGGGGGCTATATGGAGGTGGAGGAGCATATCCTGGGGACTCAGCACAAGCCGGAAAGGACGGCTCCCTAGGGCTACACGCAGCGGCCTTGGTCAGTGCCGGGAGACTCCGACACTCCGGGCACCGCTGGGCTGGTGTGCACCCGTCTGCGGCGGCCTGGACTGGGACACCGGGCCCGCCCCGCCCCCACCCTGGTGTAGTGATGACGGAGCAAGGACAAGGTCCTGTCGGCAAACGGGGAGCACTGCCTGAGCCACAGGTGGGGACAGAGCCCAGCAGGATGGGCTCAGGAGCCTGCGGCCAGGCTGGGTCTCTCCAAGGACGGTCCAGCTCGGATGCAGCTCGGGGCGCCTTTGAAGTCGGGTTTCGGTTCCGCTGCCATGGGCGCCCTTCGGGAGCGAGTGTCCAGGTGAGACTCTGGGCCCGTCCACAGCGAGCATGCTACCGCGGTTCTCCTCTCCTGGGGCGGGCCGGGAGTGGACACTGGCGCTGGACTTGGTGTCTCTCGGCAGGTTGCTGTCTGAGGGCTGGTTTGAGATGTGTTGCTCGCTTCCCTCAGCTGTTTCCTCGCTTCCAAATTCCTCTTGGCTTGTGTGTTTCCATGACCATCTCGTCCCGCGTCGCTTTGGTGTCTTGCTCGGAGTCTAGTTGATGTCAGCGCCAGGGAGCCTGGGGCCTCTGAGGTGTGGGGTGGGCGCTGTGGTGGTCTGGGGGGGCTCGCCACCTATGCTGTTGTTGGGAGGGCTCAGGGCTCGCTCCTGGTGGGGGGCCGGGGATGGAACCTGGCCCAACAGTGTACTACTGACCCAGGCTCTGTCGCGGCTGCAAGCAGAGCTAGGGAGCAGCAGGAGAACATCTCCTGGGGTGCAGTGACCAAGGGGCGTGGGGGTCATCGTAGGTGACTACCCTGTGGGCCCTGGAAGGTCACAGCAGGTCAGCCGGGATCCCTGCAGTGACACTGTGACGCGCAAATGAGCCAATGAGTGAAGGGGTATCTGTGCACAGGCCAGAGAGATGCGGGACCCCTATCATCACTCCCCCGAAGGGCCGGGTCTCCCTCCTCTGTCTAGGCCCCCGTTACAGGCTCCCTGGAATCGGCCCCATCCTAGGGCCTCCTGTGGCTGCAGTGGGGGCTGAGCTCTGGCTGGACAGAGCAGGAGTCACACGTGACCAATTGGGCCATTTCCTGTTCCACCGGGCCCATTACTGCTGAGGAGCAGCAGAGCGCACGGCCACGCTCTCCGTGACACAGTTCCTATGGCCTGGGGTGCGTGTCAGCAGGAGAGCTGCGGAGGCCGAGTCCCCGCTGCCACTGCCCCCCACAACATGCACCTTCACAGGAGACCTGCTTCTCCCACCACAACATTCCAGAAGTTTCCTAGCTGATCTCTCCATTTCTTCCTCCCCCCCCCCCCCACTGCTCTGTGACACTGGAGAACAGGCACAGAGAACTTCTCAGTGGCTCCGACAAAGCCCATTCTTGGCAGCCTGGGGAGGGAGACGGTGCCGGCCACGGTGCCCGCTGCCCCCAGCCACCCTCCTTTCAGCCCCTAGAAGCACCCATGAGGGCACCTGTGACCGAGGGACAGTTGCCAGGTCAAGGAAATGGTCACAGGACCAAAGGGGACAGTCACGGAGTTGAGGGGACAGTTGTGTGACTGAGGGAACATCAGAGAGCTGAGGGGGACACTCAGAGAGCTGTAGGGGTAGTCACGAAGCCGAGGGGACAGTCAAGAGGCCAAAGGGACAGTCAGAGAGGTGAAGGGACAGTGAGAGCTGAGGGATCGTCACAGAGTTGAGGGGACAATCGCAATCCTGAGACAGGAGAGGCTACTCAGGAGACACATGGCCAAGGCCATCCTGGGGGGAAGGTCCAGCTGCCGCGGGGTCCCCTCCTCCTAGCCTGCACAGCACACGCCAGGACACACACACAGCACACAGCACACGTCAGGACACACACATGCCACGCACACACAGCACATGCAAGGACTCACACATACCACATGCACACAGCACACGCCGGGACACGCACACGGGGCAGTAGTAGTGTGAGTGCAGTGCCGCTCTAGGCGGGCTCAGGAGCCCTTTGCCAGCAGCCCAGGGACTCCCAGTGTCCAGGTCGTGAGGGGATAAGGCACGTCTGCGGTGGGGGCAGCGTCTCTGTCGGGTGCGGGCCCTGGAGCAGCCGTGCCAACCCCCTATGCAGGGCGGCCTGATGGGGGCTCGGGACACCCGGCTCAGGGGCCCTACCAGGACCCCCTTCTCGGGCCACTCACGAGGACGCGTCCTGCTCGGCCCTGAGAAGGGGCCGGGACCGTGTCTGCTCCCACGTTCCCTGGGGCTGATGGATGGACACACGGGGGGGAAGGGGCTGAGGCAGCCAGGATTTGGGGCGACCTGCTGAGCGCAGGGCATGGGCTGGGATTCGGGGCGTGGGGCAGAGATTCCGGGCACGGGGCTGGTGTTTGCTGCAGCCCTGAGCAGGGGGAGGGGAGAGCCCAGCTGGGCGAGGCCGAGAGCCGACCCCCGCTCCCCGGGGCCCACCCAAGGCCGTTTCCAGCCCGCGGGCTGCGCTCTGCGGGGGATTTTCCATCTCGGGAGCTTGTGAAATCGCTGGCAAGGACGAGGCCACCCCCAGGAGTCGCCCCCTCCCACACGGGCAGGGCGGCCAGCACCGAGGGGAGGCCCCGCGGGGACGGGCCACAGGGCGTCTGTGAGTGCCCCCCCAGCCCAGCAGCCCCTGCCTGCCCCTTGGCTCCTGGGGCAGCCCCTGCCGCCCCCCACCCCCGTCCTGGCAGCTGCGGGACCAGCTCCTCCACCTGTGCAGCCCCTCCTGGCAAAGTGCGTTCAGCACCCTGTGGCAGCCCCCGGGCGGGAGGGAGGGTTGCAGCCTGCCCCAGCAACCCTGAGTGTCACGGGCTCTGCCGCCCTTTTTCTCCACACCCCTCCCGGCCCTGGGCATCGCCGGCACTCCTGGGGGCACGTGCATACATGGCCCGCACCCGGGCTGCCCTCCGCCCCCTCAGCGCCCGATGCTGTGCCACACATGTCCTGCCGGGCCTCCTTGTGGGGCAGAGCCTGTGTGAGTGGCGGGCAGTGAAGGCCGGGCAGAGCTGTCGCCCACTCAGCCGTACCCTGGCAGTGCCACCAGCAGTGTCAGTGTGTGAACGGAGAGGAGGGCGGAGTGACACTCACAGCCCCTGGACGAGCTCCCATGACCTCACATGCATGCAGTCGGGCTTGGATGCCTGCGCACACACATGCACACGCACCACACCCCCAAGTGCACACACGCACGCGCATGTATACACAGTCACACACACACACATACACACCCCTGTGCATGGCTGTCCTTGGCATACACAGACACACCCCCGTGCATGGCTGTCCTTGACATATACATCCCCCCCCCCATGCATGGCATCCTTGACATATACCCGCCCCCCCCCCGCGTGGCGTCCTTGGCGCACATCCCCCGCGCGTGGCGGTGCCGGGCTGGCGGCCAGTGGCGGGAGGAGCCCTATTAGATCAGTTTCTCCCCTGACGGAGGCCGGCTGTGCCTCTGAAGAGCAGGATTGTCCCCTAAATGAGGCCACATTTAAATTGCAAACAAGGACCTCAGCCTGGGGAGGGGCCCTGACCCGGGAGGGCAGCGGCGCCGGCCAGGGGGTGCCGTGCGCGCAGGCTTCCTGCTCTGGCGTCAGCAGAGCCCCTGCCCGGGCCCCCGCTGACCCAGGACCCCCGAGCTGCCAAGCAGGGAACTGGAAGGTCCCGCCGCAAGGACCAGGCTGCTCTGTGAGCCCTGGAAGGGGTCCCGTGGCACGGGGGTCCCCGTCTGCTGCTGCGCCGGCCAGGAAGCCCAGCTCATGCGCCCATGGTGGCTGCTGGCCGTGACTGGGGTCACCCTGTGAGCTCAAACAAGTGAGGGGCCCGGCTGAAAACAGATTTGGGGTTGGAGCTGAAAAAGTTCCAGAC
>JAOXYA010025257.1:0-13256 GCA_028565675.1 Sorex palustris | reverse complement strand
TTACTCCTGGCTCATGCACTCAGGAATCACTCCTGGCGGTGCTCGGGGGACCCTATGGGATGCTGGGAATTGAACCCAGGTTGGCCGCATGCAAGGCAAACGCCCTACCTGCTGTGCTATCACTCCAACCCCAGGAATGTACTTTTTTATGTGGGACGTTAGTATGACTTTTGATGAGGAATTATCCATGGCACGTTTTTCTTAAGCAAGGTCCTGTAACTCAGTTATCCGCCCTTTTGTTCCCAAACACGGTTAAGGGTGAATGCTTGGTGAGCATAAGCCACGGCTTAAATATGCCCTAGAAACCCAGGGCTCACTAATCGGGTAATCAGGGTCTCCCCCAAAGATTTCTGTGTGGGTGTTAGCTGACACCTTTCATGATTGCTGTCACCAACCATTTCTCCCTCATTGCCAGGTGTCTCTCTGCCCAGACCCCCTGCTCACATTCACCCACAGGACTGCCCCAAATGCGTTGTTGGGATCTTTATATCGGGGGACCCGTGTATCACCAAGTGCCAGGAAATTGGAAAAAGAAATCGTGACCTTAGCTCGGACTGCTTTCCAGTGTGTTACTCACGGCTTCCCGTGTCTCTGTTTCCCGTAGGCTTTCAAGGATATGCTGTACTCAGCTCAGGACCAGGCGCCCTCTGTGGAAGGTAAGATGCTTTGAATCCCTGAGTTGACTCGTACGCGTCTTCCTTCTAAATGAAAGGCATCTGAAGCTGCAGAATATAAAGCTTATTTGACACCAGGCCCTCTGTGTCTTCTCCTGATGATAGAATTATGTTTCGATTACATTATTTTTTAATTGTTTAGTTCACATTTACCCCAGGTTGGAGCTCCTGCTATATCCTGAAATCTTTTTGACACTGTAAATCAGAGACCGAGGGGCTAGAGTGATAGCACAATGGGGAAGGTGTTTGTCTTGCATGTGGCTGACCCGGGTTTGATTCCCAGCATCCCCTGAGCACCCCCAGGAGTGATTCCTGAGTGCGGAGCCAGGAGTAACCCCTGAGCATTGCCAGGTGTGACCCGGAAAGCCAAAAAAAAAAAAAATCAGAGCGATCGAATCAGGCTGACAGAGTTCTTTGTTTATGGGGGGGGGGCAGCATACCTGGGATGCTCATGGTTTCCTCATACCTGGCTCTCTCCCGGCAGTGCTCAGGGCACAATGTGCAGTGCTGGGGGTTGGAGCAGGGTTGGCCCTCCCTGTCCTCTCTCTCCAGTCCCCAGACTCAAAGCCCTTCCACTCAGCACAGCCCAGAGGCATGTGTGTTGTTCGTGTGTGTGTGTTTGCTTGTTCCGTGAGAACCTGAACGTGCGTGCTGGTGTGTGTGGGGGGGGTGCATTGATTCAGCCCATCTGCAGTGACCGCCCGCCCGCAGGCCCAACTTTCCCCACAGTTATCTTGCATGGCCTGTCCTCTGTCCCCAGGCAGGTCCTGCTTGTTCTCGCAGTGGGGACATAGGGACTTGGCCCTTTCATGACATGACTCATTCACTCTTTCCCAGATGGTGCCCTTCAGAGGGCCTTCTGGATCCCTGGTCTCATGTGGCCTCTGGTCACTTTATAGCACCTTTTGATATGCTGTCTTTTTTCATTGGTTTGGTCTCCTGAGACTCGGTTCTCTATAGCCAGCGATTTCAGTCTTTCAAAAACTTACTGTAAACCTAGAATTTAAGATAGTTTCATACTTCACTTATTTTCTGAGTACATCCAGGATTAGGAATGAAATTGAGTCATTACCCTCAATCTTCCTTGAAGCCAAATAATATTTAACCCCCACCCCAAGAAAAGAATAAGTTGTTTCAATTTTTCGGCCACACCTGGTGGTCTTCAGCGCTTGCTCTTGTCTCTGTGCTCAAGGATCCCTCCTGGGGGGCCTCAGGGAACCATATGTAAGACCTGGGCTCGCAGCATGCAAGACAAGCACCTGACCCAATATCCTAGCTCACTGGCCCCCAAGGAAGTAAATTTTATATTTTAATTTCTTCTAATAAGTGAACATACTTTTTCCCGTTTGTTTCTGGGCCTTTCCCAGCGGTGTTCTGGGCCACTCTGTTACTTGGGGGTTGATCCTGGCGGTGCCCAGAGCAACGTGCAGTGCTAGGATTTAGCCCAGCCCTTCAGCATGGCATGTAAGGCATGTGCCTTGTCCAGCTTAGCTGTCTCTCTGACCGAAATTTCTCATAATCTCTGAATGCAGAATTTTACCTGTGGGTCAAGTATCTTATTAAATGCTGACACCGTAGATTAGTCTGTTTAAGACTGAGATGGTTCAGCTGGCATTTTTTTTTTTTAAATGAGGAGAGACATGAATTCTGAATCCCTGTTTTTGAGACACGGTGTTATCTGAGGACAGCTAGAGTTCCTGTGACTTCAGGTGGCCGAGAACCACCTCCCCAGGGACAGACAAAGGAAGGAAGGGGACTACAGGCTGGTTGGTAGTCAGCGACCATTAATTCAAGTCTCACAGCGTTAGTTTTATAGAATCTAGGTGGGGTTGAGCATTATCTTAACGATAAACAGGTAAAGTCCCTCCTTCAGGGGAAGTTCTTCTAGGAGATTAACTCAGGGACACAATCTCATCTCAGCTACCTGTGATGAGCACTCTAGATTACTAGGAGATCTGCTCGAGGGTGGGATCCCATCTAAGGGCTAATGCTTTCTCCTTCCTTAGCTAGTAATCCATTTATTCCTACTCGTTTTGTATGGACACAGTAAGAGCTTAAAGTTTGGCTCTTCCTGGGGACATCTCGCTATAGATCCCAGACTACAGTCCTCAGGCCACGTTATTCTTTCCTAACCCCAGCAGGGTCCTTATTCAGTTACTTCTTTTAGGGTTATGACAGAGTTTGTTCCATGACCGTGTTCTTAACTTATTATCTTATGGCACTTAGCTTGTCCCTGTTCGATGCCAGGGTAGCTTACAACGTGCCCTGGGTCCACCCAAGTCCCTCGCCAGGAGCCTCCTTTTGGGGGTATTGGGAAGTTAAGGCAACTGAGGCCTCACTCAAGTAAATATGATGGTTGCCCAGGGGTAAATATTATTTGGAGTCAGTTAACTCCCATGTGGAAAAGCATATCATCAACTGTCTTCCGCTGTCTATACAGCAAAAAGGACATTGCAAAACCACGCCAAGGACATAAAGGAAAGAGAGAGACAGTGTAGGATGAGGAGTGCCTGATGGAATTGGGAATGCCTCGGGAGCACTGTGATGGGTATAACTCAATAAACTTCAGCTCCCTGCGGGAGGAGCAGGGACAAACCAATGTTATCCAGCATTTCCTTTGCTGAGAAATCACATCTTCAAAGCTCCTAGTGACTGTCGTCTTTGAAAGTCACCAGGCCAATTCTTCGTATGTTTTTACATGATATGCTTTTCTTTCAAAAGATGAAATAGGTCTAGATTTGAAAAAAAAAAAGCAGGTGGATTGTTAGAGGATTGTGCTTATAAACAGCTACACAGAATATGGTTCTCAGGTTTCTTGAGTTCAAATGGGAAGATGAAGGAGGCTCTGACTGTTTTCCTGTTTTGCCTCTCACTCGCTTCTAAGATATTCCCTTTGATGGGAGCGGGGTGGACATAGGCAGTGTTAGTTGGGCTCTGATCCCATTGGCCCCTTGGAGCACCCCCACTCCTGAGGTGGAATGAATAGACGCATTAAAGTCGTGGGCCGCTACACTGGCCTCTCTCCTGCCATTTCTTTGCACCCTCCTTGGCCTCCCCAGCCTTGGAAGCGGGTTTGTGGGGGGGGCGGCGATTGTTCGTGTCTTGCTTCCTTCTGCTCGTCTGCTTGGCTGGCAGATGTGCTCCCGTCTCCCCGAGCGCCTTCGGATTCAGCTCTCGGTGGCACTGAAGATGAAAGCGTGCTGGTAAATTATTCATCTCGATTATACGCCCGGATGGACAGAGTCCACCTGGGCACTGACTCCCCCCACCCTTCCACCCCCACCCTGCCACCTCTGTCTTCCAGTCTTTGTTGTCAGGACAGATGTGAACTGCCTCTGTCCGTTCCAGAGGGTGGGAGGTGGACTGCGCTTCTGCAGTTCATGGAGCCCTTCCTTGCCCATGCAAGTCACTGTCAAATCCCTGAGCTCACACTGTTACTTTCCTCATGTTAGAATCTCAGGTCTCTCTCTCTCTCTCTCTCTCTGCCCCCAGTTGCCCACGTTGTTACCTTGTGGGATTATCTCTAAAACAAATAACCTGCCTCTTAACCTCTAAATAATAACATTTGGAGTCTTTTATCAGGAACTTGGCCTGATTTACTGCATTTTTAGCCAGAGCAGGGTTGGGGGCGAGGGGAGAGGGGGGGCTTCTCTGAGGTCCCCTTTTGCTAGTGCAGTTTTGTCAGTATGTTTTTCTGTTTGGTTGGTTGGTTGGTTTGGGGCCACATCCCATGGTGCTCAGGGCTGACTTGTTGCTCTATGCTCAGGGATCACTCCTGGCGGGCTCAGGGGACCCTATGGGATGCCGGGGATCAAACCTGGATCGCCCAGACAAACAAGATGGCCTTTACTCTGTTCTGAACACCGAGGCCTATCTGTTGGACAGCTTTAACCCTGCCAGGAGCCACACCTTAATTTTCCACAGACACCATGTGACATGTGACACTCTTTGGACTAGGGAGATTAAAAGTGGCACCCTAGCTTCAGTTAGGGCCATCCGACACTCCCAGAGGCTGGGGAAAGATTCCTGATGGATGATGGTGTGTCCTGGAGGTGCTGCTGTTTACACTGGAGCAGGACGCGTGCTTACTGGGGGGCAGCAAACAGCACCTTCAGAAATCAACTTCTGTGGTCTTGAAAGATGTCACCGACCTCAGCCGGATTCGCCAGTGGAAAAGCTGTGCTTTTGAATCAGCAGCAGCAGCAGCAGCGCTATCAAGGTGACAGAGATCTACTGTGGCAGAAAGAGACTGGATTTGGAGTGAATAGCGCGATGGTCACTGCCCTGTCACTGTCCTCCCGTTGTTTATCAATTTGCTTGAGTGGGCCCAGTAACATCTCCATCGTGAGACTTGTTACTGTGTTTTGGCATATCGAATACGTCACAGGGAGCTTGCCAGGCTTTGCTGTGCGGGCGAGATACTCTCAGTAGCTTGCCGGGCTCTCCAAGAGGGGCAGGGGAATCGAACCGGCTCAGCCAGGCCGGCTGTGCGCAAGGCAAATGTCCTACCACTGTGCTATCGCTCCAGCCCAGCACGATAGTAGGAAGCAGTAAATATGAGAGAAGAATCAGATTTTACTCTGAGTAAAAAAGCTAGAAGAAAGAAAATGGTCTTGAACGCAGGCTTAGAATCCCATTTTGGGGGCAGTAGAGAATATTTTGGTTTGTCTTCATTTTGGGGGGCCTCACTGGGTGCGGCTCAGGACTGACTCCTGGCTCTGTGCTCAGGGATCACTCCTGGTGGTGCTCACGGATGACTCCTGGCTCTGAGCTCAGGGCTGACTCCTGGTTCTATGCACAGGAATCACTTCTGGTGGTGCTCAGGGTTGACTCCTGTGCTCAGGGACTGTATGTGGTGCTGGGGAAATACTGGGTTCGACTGCAACGCCAGAGGCTGAATCCCTGTGTTAGTACTCTGAGCCCTCTCCCCTTCCCATTACAGAGTGTTTATTTTCAGTGATTACATTTTTCTTTTTTGGGGGGGGGTCACACCCGGCAATGCACAGGGGGTTACTTCTAGCTCTGCACTCAGGAATCACTCCTGGCGGTGCTGGGGGACCATATGGGATGCTGGGAATCAAACCCGGGTCAGCTGCATGTAAGGCAAACGCCCTATCCGCTGTGCTGTTGCTCCAGCCCCCAGTGATTACATATTTTTTTTAACTGGAAAGAATACTGTGTTGTAAGTTTCAAAAAGAGGAAGGGGTTGCAGTGGGCCCGCGCAGGCGGGACACGTCAGTGGCATTTGACCGACGAGAGTTGCCTCCCCAGGCTGAACGACAGGCGGATGGACGAGGAACAGAGGCGCAGGAACCAGGCCGTAGGCTGGTTGGTTGTCAGTTTATTTCTCTCTCCTCCCCGGCGTGGTCCGGTGTCTTCCCTTTGTGGCGCAATCGTGGTCATAGTTTTGGTCGTGGACCTGGTCATCAGAGTTCCATCTCCTAGTCTCCTTGTCTTCAAGTCTCTTCCTCTGCATCGGTCCTCAGCATCTGGTCTTCAACCGTACTCCCGACTTTCCATTTCCAGCATCTAGTTTCAGCACCTCGAGGGCACCATCTCCTCCTCAGCATCTCTTTGCCAGCGTCTCCTGCCAGGGTCCGGTCCCTGAGTAGTTGTATTCTCATCCCCTTCCCCAGACTCTCAGCGTCTCATCTTCATCTCCCTCAGCATCTCTCTCTCTCTCAGCATCTCTTTCCCAGAGTCCAGTCCAGTCTCTTCCAGAGTAGTCCTGTTCTCTCCTACCCCAATGTCCAATCTCCTCTTAACCCTTACAGCATCGGCATATAGAAATCAGGGAGGGTGGGGATACAAAGGCGGAGTTGGACTTTATCACAACAACAAAGAGAGGTCAGGTCACTCCCTCAGGAGAGTAACTCAAGGACAAAATCTCATCTCAGGATTCAGCATTCCAAATTCCTAGGAGATCCGCCCCAGGATTCCGTCCAGAGTATATTGCTTTCTCCTTTCCCGGGCTACTAATCCATTTAAACAGTCGTAGTCAATTTACTTCTTATAATATTTCTAGCAGTGTCATTTTGTATGAACACAGTAAGAGATATATATTAAGCGTAAAGTTTGGCTCTTCCTGGGGACATCTCACTGTATGTTCCAGACCATAGTCCTTAGGCCAGGTTAGTCTTTCCTAACCCCAGCTGGGTCCTTATTCCGTTACTTCTTTTTGGGTCATGACAGAGTTTTTCCATGACCATGCGCTTAACATACAGATCAGTATTACGGCACTAGGCCTGGCCCATTTCGATGCCAGGATAGCTCACAGCTTGTCCTGGGTCCATCCAGTTCCTCGTTGGGACCCTGCTCTTGGAGCGCTAGGAACTAAGGCTTAAGTCTAGTAAATATGACGGATGCCCAGAAGTAAATATTATTATTATTATTATTATTATTATTACTATTATTTTTGCTTTTTGGGTCACACCTGGCGATGCACAGGGGTTACTCCTGGCTCTGCTCTCAAGAGTTACTCCTGGTGGTGCTTGGGGGACCATATGGGATGCTGGGAATTGAACCCGGGTCCGCTGCGTGCAAGGCAAACGCCCTACCCGCTGTGCTATCGCTCCAGCCCCAGTAAATATTATTTTGGAGTCCATTAACTCCCATGTTACATAGCATAGAATCAACTATCTTTCTGTGTCTATACAGAAAGGACATTGCCAAATAAACCATGCAAATGACATACAGGGAAGAGAAAGCAATATAGAATTATTAATGCCTGATGGAATTGGGTGTGCCTCAGTTGCACTGTTGTGGGAGCCGCTCACTAAACCTTAAGCTCCCTGCGGGAGGAGGAAGGACAACCCAGTGTTATCCAACACTGTGTTAAGTATCACAACACCATTTCTGTTTCTATCGTAAGTTTGCGGGGGAAGGTCATGAACTCGGTATGGGATGATGACAAGACAATAAATCAATGAACAGAAAAAGCTCTGGGAAATACTGCCTTACCACAGGGGGAAAGATAACATACCCAGATAATTGAATCTGCAGATTTCAGAGAGAGAATTCCCATCCTAGCGAATAGAAAAGTGGGACAACTATTAAAGGTCAGAGCGGCTCGAGTTGAAAGGGAGGGAAATTCCTCTTTGCCGCAGTCTCTCTTTGTGCAGAGGAAGCTAGAAAGGGATGTGAGCGGATCAGAGGGTGGTTCCCGGCCCTCCTCTGCACCCGCCGTGGAACAAGAGAGGCATAAACCATGTTCAAAGAGAGTGAGATGCTGTAATAATTAGGAGAGTTACGGTACTTGGATTACTGAGAGCGGTTGGGGACCCTACTGTGAGGCCAGGCTGGGCCGGCTGTGATGGAAAGACTTGCTGCCCCTTTTTGTCCGCCCCCCTGACTGCTGTCGTGCTTGGCACAGCCTACAATCAGGACAGTTTATTTTCTCAGAGTTCCTGGGACCAGAGGGCAGGACTGAAGTGTCCCTGAAATTCTGAGCCGAGAACCCCTATCTCCTCTTCTGCTGCCTCGCGACACCTAGAACCCTCCATGTGACTTCACCCCATCCCCTTCATTACTTTGCAAAGATTCTTCACAAATAAGGGAGCTCTTGAAATTGGTCTGTGTGTGTGTGAGGGGGAGGGTTGGAGCCATAGCACAGCAGGTAGGGCGTTTGCCTTGCATGCGGCCAACCCGGGTTTGACTCCCAGCATCCCATCGGGTCCCCTGAGCACCACCAGGAGTGATTCCTGAGTGCATGAGCTAGGAGTAACCCCTGTGCATCACTGGGTGTGACCCAAAAAGGAAAAAAAAAAGAAATTGGTGAGGGCCTCCCCCTGGGTGGGGGACTGGTTTTTGGCCTCCCCTAGCCTTAAGTCTGCGTTGGAATAGCAAAAAGCCTTTCAGCATTCTTCTCACTGTGAAGCAGAGTCAGAGGTTCAGATGAGACGTTTGCTTTCACATTCTAATCTCCCTACTCCCAAGAGTCATCGCATGTCACATGGTGTCCGTGGAAAATTAAGGTGTGGCTCTTGGCAGGGGTACAGCTGTCCCGTAGACAGGCCTCTGTGTTCCGAGCAGAGTGAAGGCCAGCTGGTTTGCCCGCAAGACTTCCTACACGGGCCTTCTTGGTTTGCTTTCGGGGCCACGCCTGGCCTAGGGGGTGCCGGGGATTGAACCAAAGTCTGCTTACAAAGCTGGTGCCCTAACTGCTAAACCCAGTCTCTCTGGCTCAGAAACTGTACTCTTGTCCTCTTCATGAGAATCTCCTGACTGTTCCCAGGGACCTTCCGGGGGGGTGGGGGGGGGGCGGGACGCAAAAGGAAACCTCTTCTGTCCCCCCTCCCCCGCCGTGTCCCGGTTTTCACTTTGGAAAAATTTGGAGGCAGGGCCGGAGCGATAGCACAGCGGGGAGGGCGTTTGCCTTGCACGAGACCGGCCCAGGTTCGATCTCTGGCATCCCATAGGGTCCCCCAAGCACCGCCAGGAGTGATCCCTGAGTGCAGAGCCAGGAGTCAGCCCTGAGCATCGCCGGGTGGGACCCAAAAAACAAAATTTGGAGGCATGAAGAGGTAGAGAAAATGTCTTGAGTTCCTTCCACCCAGCTTTCCTGTCCATCATCCCTCCATCTGTTTTTCCTTTCTGCCCTCTTAAACTGTTTTTTTTTTATAAAGGCATTCCAGAAATCCTGTCATTTCATTTGCAAATATTCCTAAGTGATACTTCTGCCCCCAATTATCACACAGAAATATTGACAGTGGGGGGCCGGAGTGATAGCACAGCAGGGAGGGTGTTTGCCTTGCACGTGGCCGGCCCAGGTTTGGTTCCCGACATCCCCTAGGGTTCCCCAAGCACCGCCAGGAGTGATCCCCGAGTGCAGAGCCAGGAGTCAGCCCTGAGCATCGCCGGGTGGGACCCAAAAAGCAAAAAAAAAAGACTGTAATTTCTCAAATCAGCTGTGTGGCTGGATTCAAGGTTCCCTAATTGCTGTCTACAACAGGAGCTAGAGACATCGTGCCTGAGGAATAAACGTGTCCCGTTGCTCCGTAGGGGCCATGCCCAGTACAGGAACCACGAGTCCCTGGAGCTGTTACACCTGGATTCATTGAAAGCTCAGATCTGCAGATGCTCAGTTCTAAGACTCACATGCTACGTGCTCAGTCGCCACAGCAGGGCTTGCCATTTCGGACAGCTCCGGGCCTTTGCGCTCCCTTAAAAACATGCATTAGCCCTGTTGTTTGTGGAATGAATTGGCTCGGCTGGGTTTTCCACTCACCCATTGTTTTCCTGCTGTTCTCCTATGGTTTACCTTAATGTATGTTTGGCTTCTCTGTATTCCCTGTAAATTCGTGGTCAGATTTAGATGTGGCTATAATTCAGACTAAATAAAAGTACGCTCTGAGTGTGTGTGTGTGTGTGTGTGTGTGTGTGTGTGTGTGGTCAGATTTAGATGTGGCTATAATTCAGACTAAATAAAAATACACTGTGTGTGTGTGTGTGTGTGTGTACACCAGGACACTTCAGAGGTCCCATTACTCAGGAAATTTAACATCAGCTTGGTTTCTCTGTAATGTTACTAGCTATTGGTGATCATTGCGTAGCCCTTGATTCTTTAATTTATGAAAAATTTTGTAACGGTGATTCTATAAGTTAATGAAATTAATGGTGGGGCCTTAAAGCTTTTATGTTGTTTGTCGGAATTCTTTAAGGAGAAGCTTCTCTTGGTTAACTTGGATACACGTGGATGTGGGTTATAGAGGAGAGATAGTGCTGATGGCTTCATCCCTTCCTTTTATTTACCAGTTTGCAAAATTACTGATTCTCTAAGATTTCCAAGGACGATTGGTGAACATTTTGAGTTCTTTTAATGAGTATGTTTAAATATATTTGGTATAGAACTGGTTTATGTGTTTTTTTAAAATTAATTTATTTATTTTGAATATCCATCCCTCCACCAGCGCCCATTTCCCACCACCACGGATCCCAGTATCCCTCCCACCCCCCCATCCCCCCCATCCCACCCTGCCTCTGTGGCATGGCATTCCCTTTTGTTCTCTCTCTCCTTTTGGGTGTTGTAGTCTGCAAAAGAGGCATTGAGTGGCAGTCATGTTTGGTTGTGGGGTTTTGTTTTGGGGCCACACCGGGTCCTGCTCAGGGCTTGCTCCTGGCAGGCGTCAGGGACTCTGCAGGGCTAGGTTTCGAACTCGCTGCAGCCTTCACCCTTGTACTGGCTCTCCGGCACTAGCAGCTAGCTGCTGAGCTTATCAAAGCCTCGGGGTCGTCTTGGTTTGTTTTGTCTTGGGGCCACACCCAGCGGGGCTCTGGAGTTGCTCCTGGCTCTGCACTCAGGTGTCACTCCTGGTGATGTTGAGGGGGGACCATACGGGATGTCTGGGTTGGTGGCGTGCAAGGCAGGCGCCCCACCTGCTGTACTGTCTCTCCAGTCCCTGGCCACGGGATCCTGGCAGTGCGACTTTTCTCTCGCTGGGCTATGTAGGAGATATGACACAGGGCGCGGGCTCAGTGGGCTGAGCACTGGCTCTACATGTGGAGACCCGGGTTCAATCCCTCACACCACATGGATCCCCCCGCCCCCCCCCGGCACTGCAGGTCATGATGGCCAGCGCTACTTCTGAGCCCAGAATGGCCCCAGAGTCCACCATCAAGGGACTCCCCCCCCCAAAAAAAATAAACCCCAAATAAGAGAGACATCATAGAGGAAAAGGACCTTTCCTAGGGTTCTGCAGGGGACGGGCATCTCACATTCTTTGTGCAACGTGGCGAGTTGTGTCATGGTGAGACCCTTGAGGAATTATGTCGGACCATCTCAGGGACTGAGCTCGCTCCAGGAGGGGGCATCACTGAGGGCCTTTGCCGGCCACGTGGCCCTGGGCAGGACCGGGGGCTCGTCTTTGAATCCCTTTGAAACCCTCCCTTCCCCCCCCCCCCTTAGATTATTTTTTGCATAAGTGAGTTCTTCCACACATTGGCTGGTTTTCTAACCCGGACGTGGGCATGCGCGGAGCCAGCTGGGTTAATGAGATGCGGAGATTGGGGTGAGCAGCTGGAGACCCCCAAGACCGTGCGAGGTGGGGGGGGACTCATGCTTTTCGGATATCTTAGTGGTCCGTGTGTATGGGGTTGTGAGCCACACGGGGGTCTTGGATGGATTTGCAATGACCAAAAGAGCAGGGAGTTGTCCGCGGCAGCTTCATGGACAGGACGGGCTGAGAGGATGGGGACAGCGTGCCGGGGCATGGGGGCAGGAAGTCAGGTGGACGTTAGGTCAGACACACCAGCCTGGACAGTCCCTGCCGGCCGCCACCCTCACTCTACTTTGCCGGAAGCCTCTTGCTTGGTCTCAGCTCACATTATAGGGATGTGATAGAGAATTGTCTCCCACTAAGCCCTGTCACAGGGACGGTCAGCGTGTGGTCCCTGCTTCATTCATTCACGGCTGCTTCGGGTCCCTGCAGCCCCGAGGCAGGTTTATGACAAGGAATTGCTTGCTCGCTCCAAGCCTTCACTTCTCAGCTAATGAAAGTCACCCACGTCAATGCTCGTGCCAGAGTAAACATACTCGTTGCCTAATTAGGGGTAACCTGGAATGCAATTTGGGGTGGGGGGGCTTTATTACATCATATTGCTGCCTATTTACATAAGTTCAAATTCCCAGGCATCCATCGAAGCGGGCTGCATTTGGCTCTGTAGCTTTCTGGAGATGCCATTTGGTTGCATCTGACACTGCTTTCGGATTCGGTCAGAGTTTAGTATGAAGCCTAGTAGAGCTGGGATGTAGGAAGTTTCAGGTTCTGGATATATTTTAAGTACCTGAGCTGCCAAGTAGACATTTAAACTGACACCAGACAGTGCCAGCGTCTCACTGACAAGGACGCAGGGAGATACTCTAGCTGGCTGCCCAAGGTCCTTCTTGCTCTTTGATATTAGTCTGTCTCGGGTATTAACAACAACAACGAAAAAGGATGGTTTGACTTAAAAATGCAATTTTCTATTAGGAATTTATCCTAGGTCGAATGACTTCAGAGGAGCCATCTGGGATCATTTACATCAGGTGTGGAACCATTTATCCTGCGTGCTGAGTTGTTCAAGGCGGCTATTTCCAGTGGGGCCATAATGGCAGCGCTGATGGGCCCTTTGTACCCTGTAACACGATGCCGTGCCGCAGGCCCTGGCCGCTCTTCTGTCGAAGGCCACCTGAAGCGGACGGACACTCCTTAACACAGGAGAGGTGGCAGGAAGAGGGCCTCGGGCCAGCCTCTCTTCTCTGGCCAGAGGTCCAGGGGCAGGGAGTGTGCTGGGAGGAACTGAGCAGCGCAGGGATGCGGCTGAGCTTTCCGGGAATAGCCCTGCAGCCGTTCAGGCTTAGCCGGAGCCCCGGCTCTTACGGCCCAGACGGGCACCTGGGGATTCCTTGACTGGAGAAACACTTCAGGCTGGGAGTTTGGTGTGTTCCCAGCTCCGCTGGAGGCTGTCTGCGTGTTTAGAGATACCTGTGTGTCCGCGTGTGTGCCTGCGTGTGTGCGCACACGCGTGGTCTGAAGCCAAACCAGACAGGGTCCCTGCTTCTTGGTGCCCAACTCTGTCCCCTCCTGGGCCTGTTCCTCACTGCAA
>JAOXYA010025249.1:0-13256 GCA_028565675.1 Sorex palustris | reverse complement strand
AGATTAGAAGCGGGGGGGGTGGAGGGGGAGAGGGAGGAGGGGGGAAGCACCACGCTATACACACAGAGCCCCAGGTTTGATCACCAGCACTGCCTAAACCTCTGAGTACCACTGGATGTAGCCCAAGTGATTCCAGCATTGTTGGGGCATAAATCCCTCCAGAGGAAAAAAAATACTATTTGACCCATCAAAGAAAAAGTCTGCCAGTTACTGCTAGAGCATTCCTTATGACCGAATACAGCAAAAAACAAAAGAATTATTACCACTTAAAATTTTTTAGTTAAATATATATGTGAATGGTATCACGGATGGAACTCACAGGTGCAAAGTTGGCACTTTTAGCTAATCAGCCACCTCCAGGGCTCCTATTATTAACCTACTAATAGGTAGGAAAACAGAATATACATGGTAACTGTATTCACAATACTGACCTGTTTCCCAACTTTCCCTAACTAGCTGTGCAATCTGTGTAAAATATGACTATCTCTTCTTTATATTACTATGTACTCGTTTTTGTTTTTCTGGCCACATCTGTTGGTGTCTGGGGGCCACTCCTGGCTCTGTGCCTGGAAGGGATGGGGAGGTGCTCCTGTTAGTGCTCAGAAAACCCTGTGGTGCTGGGGATTAAACTCAAGTCTCCCATATGCAAAGCATGAACTCCACTGACTGAACTATACCTTTCAGCCCCTCTACTACAATCTTGAGAATATTTATAAGGAGAAAAATGTATCACTGAGTGAAGTTTGAGAAAGTCTGGTACACTCAGCCAGCCAAAAAAATAGAGTAAAAATAGAGTCTTCTGGGACCAGATAGTACAGTGGTTAAGGTACTTGTCTTGAATCCTGCCAACCCTGGTTTGAATCCAGTGCCAGTGCCAGTCAATGGCACTCTAGGTAGTCTCCTACTCAGCACCAGGAATAGCCCCTTAGCACTGCCTGATGTGACTCACAACAAAAGCAACAACAGCAGTCTTCATTCAATCTAAGTTGGAGGTAGAGAAAAGGGAAGCTAAGCACTAATTCTGTTTTTAAAAAATGGGTCAGCATTGTAAGTTATGATCTAGGCTAGGACTGCTCCCAGAATACCTTGGTCAAACAACTCTTGTTGGATTTCTTCCAGCACAGTCAGATCCATTAGCTCCTCCAACTGCAAGGAAAAGTATGGTCATTAGATTTTTAAAATTTTTTTTTGCTTTTTGGGTAACACCTGGCAATGCACAGGGGTTATTCCTGGCTCATGCACTCAGTAATTACTCCTGGTGGTGCTCGGGGGACCATTTAAGATGCTGGGAATCGAATCTGGGTTGGCTGCGTGCAAGGCAAACGCCCTACCCGCTGTACTATCGCTCCAGCCCCATAGGCTTTTAAACTTATTGAGAGTCAATAGCACTGCAACCGTCCTTCCATTGTTCATTGATTTGCTCGAGCGGGCCCAGTAACGTCTCCATTCTGAGACTTGTTGTTACTGTGTTTGGCATATTGAATACGTCATGAGTAGCTTGCCAGGCTTTGCCGGGCAGGCAAGATACTCTCGGTAGTTTGTTGGGCTCTCCGAGAGGGGCTGAGGAATTGAAGCCGGCTCCGCCGGGCTGACTGCGCACAAGGCCCTATCGCTGTGCTATCGCTCTATACTTATTGTAAAAAAAAGAAATTGTATCAACTATAAAATTATTACTGTAATAATTATTAACTTTTCTCACTCTCATCTTTTAACATATTGCCATCACAGTTTACCATTACATGCAGAGTCAATGGTATTTATTTTGTGACTGCATAAATCTTATTTTCTGCCAAGTCAGATTTCCTATTACAGTTGCATTTCCTTTCTTGTGAAACTCTTTGTTCTCCCTAGAATTACTGCCTGCTTTGATTTTACTCCCTGTTTCCTCTGAACTCATCCTTGATTCGCTCACATCCTCTATTTCCCCATAGTCACACTTAGATAGTAATTTACTGGCTTCAACTTTATTTCCTGAAACCTTTCTACTCCTTTGAAAAAAACCCAAACAGGACTGGTGTAATAGTACACTGGGTACAGCATTTGTTTTCGCATGCTGCCAATCTGGGTTCAATCTCCGGCATCCCATATGGTCCCCTGAGCACTGCCAGAAGTGACTCCTGAGTGCGGAGCCGGGAGTAACCCCTGAACATTGCTGGGTGTGGCTCCAAAACAAAAATGCACGGTAGCACTGCCATTCTGTTGTTCATGGATTTGCTTGAGTGGGCACCAGTAACGTCCCCATTGTGAAACTTGTTACTGTTTCTGGCATATTGAATACACCGCAGAGAGCTTGCCAGGCTCTGCCATGCAGGCAGGATAGCTTGCCGGGCTCTCTGAGAGGGACGGATGAATCGAACCCAGGGCGGCCGTGTGCAAGACAGACGCCCTGCCTGCTATGCTATCACTCTAGCCCAAAACAAACAAACAAACAAATAAAATATATATATATAAAATGAAACTAACAAATAAACAGCATCCCCCCTCCCCAGTTAAAATAACTACCACCAACGGTGTAAACACTTCAAAAATACTCAAGTACATGTGGCTAGAGTGATAGTGCAGCTGCTAGGATGCTTGCTTTGCACACGGCTGACCCAGATTTGATCCCTGGTATCCCAAATGGTTCAGTAAGTTCTGCCAGGAGTAATCCCTGAGCACAGAGCCAGGAGTAAGCCCTGAGCACTGCTGGGTGTGGCCTCAAACAAAAAAGCGAAAACTTACCCAGTACAACCTGTAAGATAAGTATTAGTGAGCTCCTACTTTTTGTTCCTGTCAGTGTGTGTCTCCAACAAGAGAGAATACTGAGCTCGTACTCCCCAGCCAGACCCTCAGTTATTGCCTGGATTTCTCTAGCCCTGTCTGCTCCCTGGCATCAACCGAGGAGTCACTGCTGCCCTTTGCTTATTCCCCAGAAGGGCCACTGTGGGTCTTTCTTTAGGCCCCGTGCTGGGCAATGCCAGGGATATAGCAGTCCCATCCATTTCCAGGTTGGCATTTACGTGAACATGTGAGTCTCCTGTGGTCTCAGTGAAGGTGTCTGGCGGGGGTGGGGGGGGGGCAATGGCAGGATGTGAGCTGTTAAGGGCATGTGTGTGTGTCTGGGACAGGTTTCCTGTTGCATCTCAGTTGTGTCCATTATGTGGCCCTGTGTCCAGGTACTGCCTGCCTGGTGTGCACCAGCTGGGGGTCTTAGTCTTGGTTGCTTAATGAACCACCGGAAACCAATGACTTAAAACCAGCTCATTCTAAACTTGGGGGACCTGGTCTGAGAACACATTGGGTGACCTTATCATTGTGTGAACCTCAGTGTATTACAGAGATGTAACCCACCACAACACACAGGTGACAGGGCATAGCCTATTGGGAGTATCACTGTGTACATGGGACACTGTCAACGGCAGTGTCACCATGTAAGCCTAGAGTTGACCTCAGTCAAGTAGCCATTGCCCATGTCTGGGCTAGCCAAGGGGTTCATACGACTCATCCTGTCATTCATTCAGGCCTCTCGCTGCCCACCTGGTCAGCCTTAGAAAAACACCATCCCCCAACCATTCCTACCCTTTGACAACTCTAGCTCCCAACCTTGGTTAGAAAAATACACCCCAGGTCTGGAGAGAAAGTATAGTGGGTTGGATGCTTTCCTTACATGCAGTCAACCTGGGTTTTATCCCTGGCATCCCCTCTGATACCCCAGAGCCCTTCCAGGAGTGATTCCTGAGTGCAGAGCCAGGAGTAACCCCTAAGCATCGCTGAGTGCGGCCTCCCTAAAACAGGGAAAAATTCAAACCCCGCTCTGCCCCCATGACACACAAAAACAGAGGCTTAGATAAGGAGGATCTCATTTTTTTGGCCTGCATCTCTCCCTGGGGACACAGCTCCGGGAAGCAGGGACTGTGCCCTCACCCCGAGGATCAGCAGATGTTTTCATGGGCTTCCACGGGATGAAGGGGGTGAGGAAATGAGTGAACATGAGAGGCGAGGAGAAACTGGCTCCTGGGAACTGGCGGAGGGGGGGGGGGCGGTGGCTGGCTTCAAGTCCCAGCTGCATGAGAGAGAATTGTTCTCCTTCCTGTCTCTCCGTTTCCTCCCTTGTACTGTGTGGATCTGTGCTCTGGAGGGTGCTTGGGATTCGGCGTCGAGACTGCAGGCTGTGGAGGGGACTGAGCCTTGAGGCCTCCTGGGGATGGAAATATCCGGTCCCAAGGTCAGCCCCCTTCCCTCCCTGTGGCATCTGGCTGGAGCCGGGGCTCTGTCAGGAGCCTGCCAGAATGGCACTGGGGTGGGCGCGAGGCCCCCTGACAGCTGGCCGGGCAGCTCCAGAGGGTTTGAAGGACAGAACAGGTTTGTTGGACACCCTGGCCTCCCTTCCCACCTATCCCTCCTCCAACTGTGTCCACTGGTGGAATAAATCCCTTTAATCCTACACATGGCTGCAGCCTTTGCAGCTCGCAGACCTTTCTTGGTGTGAGTCTCATTCCACTGTGAACGGTGGCGGCTGCTTTTCCCGTGGGGACACGGCGGCTCCGAGACAACAGCTGCCTCCAGCTTGGTCGTGGAAAATGACACTGAAACCCAGTGTGGGCCAACCTGCTCTGTCAGGCTGTGCATGTGTGTGTGTGTGTATGTGTGTGTGTGTGTGTGTGTGTATCTGTATATGTGATTGTATGTGTGCACACATGTGCATGTGTGTGCATATACCTGAGTGCACATGTGTGTGAGTGTGTGCACATGCTTATGTGTGTCCACATGTGGTATGTGTGCACCCATGGGGGGGGCATGACTGTGGGTGAGCCTCACGGGGGCCACACTCTGTGCTCTCCCCTCACTGCCCCGTCCGCCCCTGACCACACATGCAGCTTCTCTGATGCGTGTGGTGATTAATAGAAGTGGGAGCCAGGCCGCCTTGATCCAAACCCGCCCTTTGCTATTTCCTAACTTGGGTTGGGGGAAGGTTTTGGCCCCATCATCCCTTACCTCAGTTTATGCCAAGTCCCTCAACCTGGGGTACTATCAGGGACCTGAACATTAAAGGTTAGATCCAGTTGGTAAACAGTACATTGCTAGTGTTTAGGTTTTTAAGTAGCAAGGAAAGTTCCAGTTCGAAGCAGCTCATAAGCATTTCTGAGTCTCATTTCCCCCAACACCTGTGGGGCCTGGGACAGACTGGGGTGCTCCCGGGGGGTGTGTCCCTGGCATGGGGCCCACCCCGTCTCCTCCAGCAAATCCCCAGAGGTGAAGCCACATGGCCCAAGAGGGCAGAGGCGGGGAGGGAGTTGGGGACGGGACTGAGACTCACTTCTCTTGCTTCCTTCGGACCCAGAGGTTCTTATTTCAGAAATGGTGTCACTCCACCTCTGAATTTTGGTGTTCTTTGGGACAAAGCCAGGGGAGGGGGCAATCAGTGATGAGTGGTGAGACCCCCAGCCCCCTACCACGCCGACCTGTTACCCCCAGGAATGTGCATCCAATGGAGCCAAAGTATCTGACTTCCTCTACCAAGCAAGGCTTACAAACAGTCTTTGCTGACTATTCTCTCCCAAATACGGCCCAGTCATTGGTCAGATGTACTGAGCAAGGAACTTCCTGCTCAAACATTCTGTAGGAAGATGTTGCCATACAGCACATCCCTGGGAAATAACCATCAGTGAGAAGTGGCTTGTGTCATTCTCCACACACATTGCAAAGAGTTGCAAGTCCTGGAGTGGGAAGAATCCTTGGGTGGGTGACCAGGCACCTGTCAGAGGAACACATATCCTTACATTCTTGTCTTGGTACGGATTCTCCCTGCAGGCTCACCCAGGACCCTACTCACATGGGACCCTACTCAAGTGGGACCCTATTCACCTGGGACTCCTATTCACCCGGGACCCTATTCACCAAGGATTCTACACATCCAGGGACCCTACTCACCCAGGGACCCTACTCACATGTGGTCTCTGGATGAACTGGCAGGCCGGAGCCAGGGTGGGAAGGAGACTCATTTCTTATTATTGTACCTTTCGAAGTTCGAACCTGAGCATCTGCAGAAACAAACACACATTTTAAAGAAAGTGAATGAAGTAGGTGACAAACTTGTGATGGGCAGATCCATGGCAAGGCCTGGAGGCCCAGCCTTCCCCCACCCCCTGAGACAACCACAGGTCACATTCTGGGCTCTGCCCAGCTTGGTTTTAGGGCTCCACCCGCTACGGTAATATTTTGGTTTCCACATGCACAGCACCCACGGGAAGTCCCAACCAATGGGCATCAGCTCCCAGCACTGGGCCGCCTGCCAAGGTTGGTGGTGGGCATGACCATGCCCAGGAATGGCGTCGTCTGAATGCCTGAGTGGTGATGCAGTCGTGGATGGAATGATGATGCTTCCCACAGTCTCACAGGTCCTTCTGCTCGGCTGTATGTCTGCACCTTCAGGTGGGTGCATGAACACTTCAAAACAGCCGCCCTCATCAACTGTCTCAGAGCCTCCAGGGACTAGTTCATCCTCCCACCCATCCACCCATCCATTTATCCATCAGTGAATTTTTCCATCGCTCCATCCATCCACCTACTCAGCCATCCATCTTGTCAGTATATCTATCCATCCATCCATCCATCCATCCATCCAATCAACATTTATTAAGCACTTCTCTGTGCAAATTCTCTTCTAAGACCTGAAAGTTCAGGAGAGAACAAGTAAAAAACCTTTTCTCAGGAGACTGAGGTAATTTAGTTCAGTTGCCATGGAGGGAAAAGAAGCAGGGAAGTTAGAACCCAACCCCCCTGCTTGCCTTTTTTATTGGGGTGTTTTTTTTTGGGATCTACAATAAAACAGGCTCATTGCAGCTATCTGGTTGGGTGGATTTTGACGGTGGTAGACATCTGTGCATCTGCCCTGCAGACACGTCCTAGAGCATTGCTGTCTCTCCATGAAGTCTTTCATCCCCTTCACCCTCAATCTCTGATCCCCACCTCCCATCTGAGCCACTACAGATGAGTTTTGCTGCACTGGAGACCAGCTTTGTGCCTTTGGAAGATCCCACAAATGGAATCTGACTACTCTCACTCAGTGGAACGCATTTGTGGTTCTTCCGTGTTGCGGTGTGTGTTTTAGCGTTGAGGGTCCCCTGGCATGGATATCCCGATGTCTTATTTGTTCATGTGACCTGTTGCTGGACAATGAGACTGGGTCCACCTTTTTGACCACTGCAAACAAAGCTGCCCTGAGCACCCTGTGCATGATTTTGTGCCCACAGATATCCTCTCCTCTTGGTGGCTTTCTTGGGGCTGAGCTGTGCCCTGATTTAGTGTCGGCTTAATTTTATTAGAAGTTGGGCTTTAAGGTGGGGACACCAGAGCAGGCTTCTCTGCCCAAGGGGTGTTTCAGCAGAGTAGACAGGTGGAGGTGAGAGTAGTCAGGGGGTGGTGAGTCTTTAGGATCCAGGTACTGGTTAGTGGGGTGGGAGGGTAGAGTGGAGGGAGAGAGGTAGGGGGTGGGGTCATAGCGAAACAGCAGAGCCCCCCCCCCTCCGCCCCCACCATCACGCAGCGGAGATGCTGGCTTTCGCCAAAGCTTGGCTTTCACTCTGTGAATTTATGGGCGAGTTCTGAGCAGAGATGGGGCGGGGACGATGCATGTTTTAACAGCCCCCTCACCTCCAGGCGGCCAAGTGGAGAGTGGGCGAGGGAGGAAGCAGGAAGGCCAACATGGCCAGAGAGGAAGGGCTTGGCCTGGTGGGGGGACGCGGAATGTATGTTCTGGAGTTGCTCTGAAGAGGCGGGGAAACAGGGATATCAAGGACAGCGTGGTGCACAGGTGACTACTAGGGTCTCAGGGGACCCTCCCGCCTGAAGCCTGGAAGGAAAGTTCACCTCAGGCTGACAGCCGCTAGGAGCTGCATTTTGCCACCACCTGAATGAGCTTAGAAGACCCTGGACCTGGGGGAAGGAACGGCCCAGCCTCTGGTTTTATTTTAGCCCAGTGAGACCCTGAGTTAAGGATCCCCCTCTGCACTGGGATTCTGGAAGACTCAGCTTTCCTGTCACTGTGATTTTTCTTTTCCTTCCGTCCTTCCGTCCTTCCTTCCTTTGTTCCTTCCTTCCTTCCTTCCTTCCTTCCTTCCTTCCTTCCTTCCTTCCTTCTCTCTTCCTTCTTTTCTCTCCTTCCTTCCTTCCTTCCTTCCTTCCTTCCTTCCTTCCTTTTCTTCCTCCTTTTCTTCCTAAAAACACTGAACAAGCAATTTTGTTTTATTTTATTTTTTGTTTTTGGACCACACCCGGCAGTGCTCAAGGCTTATTCCTGGCTCTGCACTCAGGGACCCCTCCTCCTGGCAGGCGGGGGGCACCCTAGAGGGTGCCAGGAATCCAAATGGCATCTGCAGTGTGCCAAGCAAACACCTGTCCTGCTGTCCGTTCTCTCTGGCCCCTGGTTTCCCCACTCAGCATTCTGTGATGAATGCTGCACCCTGGAGGCTGACAGGGGCAGAGCTGACGGGGTCCTTTGGACAGTGGAGCCCCGTTTCCTGAAGCAGAGAGGGGGCACTGGCTCGGAGAATAGGACTCGAACCCTGGTTTCCTCGGGAAGGCGGGGGCAGAGCAGCACTGGATGCTCTGCCAGGCCTCTCACCAACCAGGACCTGCAGTGCCAGCCCCTCGGGCGCTGGCCCCCCAGAGAGCCTGTTCCTGGCCACCCACTGCCAGCCTCTGCTCCTGGGCTGCAAGCTCAGACAGGCTCTGAGCATGGCGGGGGCCGGGGCCCGGGGCCCGGGAGGGAGAGGAGCGCTCGCCCCCACAGCAGAACGTGACTCAGGGGTGCAGAGCCCGGCCCTCACAGGGAGGGACAGACAGACTAAGGGTCAAAGGGACCCCAGGCTGGAGTCCCAGCTCTCTGCCTAAGGCTTCCTCCCTCCTGCCCTTTTCTCACTCATTGTCCACATCTGTGGTGTGTTTGTGTGTCTGTGTGCCCATGTACCCATGTGCCTGTGTGTCCATGTGCTGCGTGCCCATGTGCCTGTGTACCTATGTGCCCATGTGCTCATGTGCCTGTGTGCCAATGTGCCTGCATGCCTGTGTGCCCATGTGGCCATGTGCCCACGTGCCAGTGTGCCTGTGAGCCCATGTTCCTGTGTACCCATGTGCCCGTGTGCTCATGTGGCTGCATGCCCATGTGCCTTCATGCCTGTGTGCCCATGTGGCCGTGTTCCTGTGTGCCATGTGCCTGTGTACCAATGTGCCTATGTGCCCATGTGCCTACGTACATGTGCCTGTGAGCCCCTGTGCCCATGTGCCCATTTGCCTGCGTGCCTGTGTGTCTGCATGTCCGAATGTCTGCTTGCCTGTGTGCTTGGTGCCGCCTCATGTCTCAGTGTCCTCAGGGGCATGAAGCTTGAAGCAGGAGCCCCAGAAACATGCCCCCCCACATCTCATCCTTTCTCCCTCTCTGTGTGCTGCTGTTCTTGCTGGTGTCACACATCTCAGTTGTAGGGCTCACATGTCTGGCTGGGATGCACTGAAGATCATATTTGTGTGTGTGTGTAGGGGGCAAGATCTCAAACAGCAGAGCCTTGGGTAATTGCCCTTGGCATGGGGGTGGTGCAGGGGATTGAACTCACAGACTCCCGCCTCCAAGGCCGCTGTCGACCACAGAGGCCTCTTCGCAGTTATCTTGTGCTCGAGCAGTATGTGTGTGTGTGTGTGTGTGTGTGTGTGTGTGTGTGTGTGTGTTTGGGGCGGGGAGCGGGTGTTGGGGGTAGAGGGTCGGATAGGAATAACATTGGACTATTTTGGGGTACAGCACCTTGCTTCCTGGCTCTGTGATCTTGGATTTGCTCGAGCGGGCCCAGTAACGTCTCCATCCTGAGACTTTGTTGTTACTGTGTCTGGCATATCGAATACGTCACGGGGAGCTTGCCAGGCTCTGCCGTGTGGGCGAGATACTCTCGGTAGCTTGTCGGGCTCTCCGAGAGGGGCAGAGGAATCGAACTCGGGTCGGCCGTGTTGGCTGTGTGCAAGGCAAACGCCCTGCCACTGTGATCTTGGATATGTCACTTAAACTCCCCGAGTCTCAATTGTTTTGCTTGTAAAATGAGCCTGTTAATAAAACCTGCAATTACCTGTGAGAAGCAGGTCAGGGACCTCGTCCTGTGTCTCAAACAATGTCTGCCAGTTTTATGATCTCCCTCGTGCTCGGCATTCCGGGAGCGTGAGCCAGGTTCAGCTGCTGGAAGGGGCAAGAGGGCAGAACCTCCTGGGTCAGGCTCAGGGAAGTTTGGTTTCCTAGGAGACACGGCCCACAAACATTCCTGGAAAAACAAACCTGTCCTTTCCCTCTAACTCTGTGGCCGGACACCCATCTACCCGAGAGCCACGTCGCACTGTGCTTGGAAACCACGGCCCTGCAGAGTCCTTTGAGGGAACCACCGAGCTGTGGTTCCTGCTAAGAGCTGCTCACAGAGGGTGGCGGGAGTTTGTACTAAGGCCTAGAACTGGCAAGAAGGCCGCTCGGACACACTGACCATGTGTGACCAGTTCTCTCTACCCAGAGCGGATGCGTGATATGCATCCACAGAAACCAGCTGCAGGCTGGATTGGCCAGCATGTGCCCTGGGAGTTAGACCATCGATTAGAGGGCACACAGGGAGGTGATACCTGGCTGGTACCCCAAGAGGGCCGGCCTTCTACCACTAAGTTCTCCCCCCAACCTAGATCCCCAGGTTCCTGGGGGCTCTTCCTCCAGCCTGGGAGGGCCCCTTTCTACCCCCACCCCAAACCCTTCCCCCTGGGGCTCCTTGGCACACTTCTTTCTGGTGTTGGATACTCTGCTCTTTGCCAACACGGTGGTTGGGCAGAGGGCGCAGGGGAGAGGGAAGTCTGCACTGGGGTGGGGCAATGACCCCTCTGCACGCAGGCGGCTTCTGTGCAGGAAAAGCACTGGTCTCAGAGTCCAGGTTCTCACAAACTTCCTGGTTTTGTGAACTGGAGCAAGTGACTTGTCTCCCAAGCTGAACCCAGGGAGAGCCCAATGTGCAGTTGGGGAAACTGAGGCCCAGAGAGAGAGAGAGAGAGAGAGAGAGAGAGGGAGAGGGAGGGAGAGAGGGAGGAGGGAGAGAGGGGCTTTACTAAAAGCCACTCAGAAGGTTTCGGGACACATCCTGGGAGACTCTAGGTCTCTCAAATCCCCTCCCGGAAGCCCATCCCTGGAGCAGGAAGTGGATCTGTTTCAAAGTCTTCTCCCGTCCCTCCCCCGACCCCCAGTGATGTCACAGATCATCCATTCCATCAGATTTGGTCCTCCCAACAGTACTGGTCAGCCTGGGGAGAGAGAAGGGCTTGTCAAGGCCACACTGTTGCAGTGACAACCGGAATCTGAGTCAGATCTGAAAGCTGTTGTGATGACTTGGGGTGGCACCCCCCCTCTTCCCTGCCCCCACCCCCATCATTTTCTTCTTCTTCTTTTAGTGGTGGTGCATGAGAGGTGGCACATGATTGGTGGCTCTCACCAGGGGGTTGCCCCTTAACCTCCCTGCTGGCACAGGTGATCAGAGTGGAGGTTCACAGTCATGATTGCCAGGCCCCTGGGGTCGCCAAGCATGCCCAGAAATGCTCCCCCAGAGACTGTGTGTTCTGGCTGGGGCCCGCGTGTGTCTTCGTAGTTGTGCTGTTCGGGCCTTAGCCCTTTCTGTGCTGCTCACATATGCTTGGCGCTGAGGTGGGGGACCGCACATCTGCCAGGTAGGTGCCATCACAGAAACCAGATTTTATTTTGTTACTGTTTTGGTCAGGCACTTAGGTTTATGATTGTTTTTTAAACATAAAAGTCATTCTGTGGGTTCTTTTCATTTATGTAGGACAAAAGCAATGAAAACATTTTGTTCTTTGAAGTTTCCTGGGGGGGGGGGAGCAGCAATAAATAGTCTAATGTGTAGGGTGCTTGCCTTGCATCTGGCTGACCCAGGTTTGATCCCCGGGATCCCATAGGGTCCCCCGAGCCCCGCCAGGAGTGATTCCTGAGTGAAGAGCCCCCATCAAAAAAATAGTTTCCTGAGTGGTGGACTGGAGCAATAGTATGGCAGGCAGGGTTCTTGCCTTGCATGCAGCTGACCAGGATTCAATTCCTGGCACTCCATAGGGTCCCCTGAGCACCACCAAGAGTGAGACCATAGAGCAAAACTAGGAGTAGCCCTGAGCACTGTTGGTGGTGCCCTTCCCCATCTTCTCCCCCTCACTCCCCAGTGTCTCCTGGGGACTGAGATGTGGGTCAAGTAACCTCACATAAACAAAGCCCTGGGTCTGACCCTCCCCAGCACTGCCAGGCCTGTTGGTGAAAGAGAGCATCACCAACAAGGATGCAGAAAGAAATTCTTAAATAAGCCAAATGAATAGAAAAGGTTATCTTTGGAACTTTGAATCGTTTGAAAAGGAAAGGTATTTCCCTCTGTTCAAAAGTGAAAAAAGAATCACAAGATTAGTATCCATTACCAAGAAAATGATAACAATAAACACGAAGAAATGAGTACACATAATGAGAGCTCAAAAGTTAATAGGATTGTATTTCTTAGGTATTCAATATCCTTATTCTATTTTTAGCCATTTTTATTGAGGTACCGGAGTTTACAATACTGTTAATAACACTTTTCTTGTGGACATCATTCCAATACCATACTAGTACCAGACAGCCCACATCCCTCCACCAATGTCCCAAGGGTCCCTTGCAGACCCATAAATCCCTAAAATTCCACAAAATTATGAATTAATAACTTGTACAATTTCCCCCCCGAAATTATCTTTTTTTTGGGGGGACCAAAGAGATAGTATAGCAGGTAAGGTGCTTGCCTTGTGTGTGCCGACCTGGGTTCAAGCTCTGGAACCTGATATGATCCCCCAAATTCTGCCAGGAGTAACCCCTGAGCACAGAGTCAGAAGTAAGTCCTGAGAACTGCTGGGTAAGACCTCAAAATAAAACCAAAACCAATAAACAAACAAACAAACAAAAAACATCAAACCTATCTTTCACAGGTATATAAGTGAAAAAATTAATAGTGTGAAAAATTTCATGATAATACATGAAATAGATAAGTCCTACAAATATACAATTTGGTAAGAGTGAGGAGAGAAGAATCAGAAAAAATGTAAAGGGAAACATAAATAGGCCTATAAAAGTGTTTATCCTTAAAAGCATTTTATCTTAAAAAGGGAATGTAGACCTTGACGACCTCTCCCTGTCATTGTCATAGTAGTCTGTTCCTTGTCCTGACACCCCTCTCCCCACTGTGACAAGTTTC
>JAOXYA010025227.1:0-13257 GCA_028565675.1 Sorex palustris | reverse complement strand
GGGGTGGGGGGTGGGGGGTTACAGACACCTGGTATTTCTGTCCTCGCCAGTCGCCAGTCGCCAGTCGCCAGTCGGGAACCTGCCTCGGTTCCTGAGGCCCTGTGGTTACCGTCATCAATTATGAGCAGTTCTCCGAGGCAATAAGGGGCCTAATTATGGTGATGAAAAATGTCGAGAGGCGTTTTCAGGGGCAGGAGAGCGTAGCTCCAGGGAGATGCTCAGGAATGGTGCTCGAAGCTTTAGAGGGATTGGGTTGGAGAGGGCACGGCGGGGAAGGTGCTTGCCTTGCAGGCAGCCGACCGGCTTCAGTTCCCCGCGTCCACGGCTGGAGTAAGCCGCGAGCACCGCCAGGTGTGGCCCCAAAACAAAACAAAAAGCTTCAGTGAGTCTCGGGCATGCTGTTGAGTTCAGACTGGTCATAATCTTTATGCTAAAGGGCTGTAAAGGTGGAATTTTCTGGCAAGAGGGAACTGTTGCCTGTCACCTTCTGTGTGGTCTTGAAAGTAAGACTCGTGGACACTTTTGTTTCATTCTGGTGCATTGAACAATCCTCAGGTTGGAAAGATGGAAAACTAGGAGTAGTTTTTGGTCGAAGTAGGACAGCTGATCACTCTGTGTTGAGTTTTGGTTTTAAGCATCAAGTTAATTGACATATGTCTCTATGTGTGTGTGTGTGTGTGTGTGTGTGTGTGTGTGTGTACAAGGGTAAATTACATATCTACATATGTACAAGGCTAAATTACATATATCTCTGCGTGTGTGTGTGTGTGTGTGTGTGTGTGTGTAAGTATGTATGTCTCACACCCGACAGGGTTACTCCTGGCTCTGCACTCAGGAATTACTCCTGGTGGTGCTTGGGGCATCATATGGGATGCTGGGGATCGAACCCAGGTTTGGCAAGTGCTTTACCCACTGTACTACTGCTTGGGTCCTACCTTTATGATTTATGATATATGTTTATATTTATGATTATAATTTTGATATATGTTTTCTGATGGGTGATCCTGGGGCTCGTGAGGGTCAGAAAATAGTGTTTTCCTCCGTGCTGTGTTGTGGGCAGCAGAGAGAGAGAGAGAGCCGGGCTTCAGGCTCCGGCCTTGCATGCAGCTGGCCGGCGGTTTGATCTTGGGCACCACTTGTGTGACCCAACACCCTCCCCAAATTAAAAAAAAAAAAGGAAACTTCGTGTGTGTGTGTGTGTGTGTGTGTGTGTGTGTAGCTAATGGAAAGAGAAAGTCTTTATTCAACAATTTGGAGATAGTAACACCGTCAGCACAAGGACGGGGGTGGGGCTGGCGGGAAAAGGCGGTGGCGTCCACGTGCTCCAATTTTATTAATTCCTGATACTCAGGTGACTCTGAAGTCATTTTGCCCAGAACTACGTGCTCTTTTTTGGGGGGTGGCTGGGGGGGGGGTGGATTGTTGCCATTTTTATGTAGCAAAATACATCGTGTAAAATTTGCCTTGTCTTTTGGTAATCGAAGTGCTTCTCCGAGGCATTAATCGAGTTCGGGAGGTTGCGCAATCATCACCGCGATTTCTATAAATTTTCATCATCCCAAACAGCAGCAGTTCATTAAACAATAACTCCCTGTCTCTTCCTCTCCTCCCCTGCCACTCATGACCTCTGGTTTACTTTGTCTCCGTGGTCTTACCGTTCCCAGAGAATCTGAGTAAGCGGGATTTGTCCTTTATTTTTCCTCTCTGGACTTGGGGCCCATCCCTGGCGGCGCTCGGGAGAGCAGATGGTTCTCGAACCGAGGAAGAGGCTCTACCACCGATCTACAGCCCAGGCCCCGGGACTGGTGCTGATTTCATGGTCTGCTGGTGTGACGGCGTGTTGGAGTAACGCTCCTTTGCCAGGATAGGCCACGGTTCCCGTCCTCATCAGTCGCCTCCCACTTGACTTGTCTCCATCTTCTGGGTCATGTTTAAGGTACCCTTGCTCCTTCATTAGTGGAGTTTTCAAACCTATGGAAGTGGAGAATAGTATGGCGGACCCCCGTGGACAGAGGCCCTTTCTTGTGACCTTTGTCTTGAGGGGTGATAGTGCTGAAGTGTCCCACGGCCCTCACCAGAACTACAGGGGACTTGGGTTAGTGTACGTGTGTGACGCTTCCAGATACTTGCGTCCTTTATGGTTTTGGGGTCTTGCTGACGCAGATGGGTTTGGTTGTTGTTGTTTGTGGGCCATTGCTGTTTGTGGGCCACACCCTGCTCTGCACAGGGCTCCCTCCTGGCTTTGCACGCAGGACTTACTCCCTGCAAGGCTCTGGGAACCTTGTGGCGTAAGGGACTGACCTCAGGTCGACCATGTGCAAGACAAGCACCTATCCGCTGTGCTATCACCCCAGTCTCTTGAGTGAGTGTTTTTGAATATGTGCAAAGGAAGACCACAGTCTGGGGTGGGGGACGGTGGGTCAGATAGAGGTAGAGCTGCCCTAGCCCAGATGCTCTGGCGGAGGGAGGGGAGTCAGGGAACTTGGTAGCACAGACCAGCCTGATGGGGCAGGCTTGCCTCCATCCCTGGAGAATGGGGAAGTTTCTAGAACCTTTGATTTTGATTCCCTTCCCCCCCCCCATTCACCTGCCCTTCATTTGAATCCTTGATACTCAGAACCAGAAGAACAAAGGTCAGCCTGCTGGAAGGCAAAGCCTTACCTGGAAGGTTCTGTGGACACACACACACACACACACACACACACACACACACACACACACACACACACACACACAGAGCACACATATACACACGCATGCGCACGGAGCAGGTGCAGGGCCCAGGACGCCCCAGCCCTGGCGCCCCGGGAACAGACAATTAATTACTGCAGCTGCTCCACCACCTGTGCGCTTTTGCATCCCTTGACCCCGTTTTCTCAGCCGCGACTGCTAATTTCTGGAGCCATTGACGTCAGCCCTGACCGGAGCCCAGCGCCCGCCCGGCAGGCAGGAGAGAGCGCGGTGGACACACCTCTCCAGAGGGAGGCACTTGGCGTGTGGTGTGGTCAGGAGCGCTCCCGAGGCCCGCGGCCCTCGTTCTGGGCCTCCAAGCAGACGTAGCAGCGGGGATGGGGGTGGGGGTTTAGGTGAACCAGAGCCAGCAGCCTTTGGGCTGAGTCACTGCGCCTGCAGAGTGGCAGCTTTTACCCCCTCGTTCCGCAGAACGATATTTTTAAACTAGTAGATCAACTTGAAGAACGAAAGGAAATTACAATAATTTATTCCTCATTATCTTTTCATCATTGTTTTTGTCTCTTTGTTTCCCTCTCATCTGATCACACACGCGCCGATATTTGGAAATTTTGTGCCTTGGGAATTGGCGAGGCTGAGGAAATTGATTTCCGAACTCAGGGTGGCAGCAGTGAATGAATGCGGTGTTGGGAGTCAGTCCCTTCCAGCACCCCCCTCGCCTCCGGCTTCCTGCCGGCCTCCCCGTTACTGCTAAACGCAGGGTCTCCGTGGAAGAGGATTCTGGCAAGGTATTTTCAGAAGGAACACTGGAAAGAAATTATATCTGCCACCTCTTCCAGTGCGTGGAAAACATTTTTGTTTTCAGTATGTGTTTGGGGGCCACACCTGGCAGTGCTCAGGGCTGATTCCTTGGCGCTGTGCTCAGGGCTGACTTGGCGGTGCTGGGGGGACCACTGGGGATGCCAGGGATGGAATCTGGGTTTGCCACGTGCAGGGCAAGCACCCTATCCACTGTACTTTTCTCAAGCCTCCCCATGCGTGAAAGCTTGATGGGAAATTCCGGCCTTTGTGATTTACAGTTAATTCTTACGTGCACTTAATACAGTTAAACAGAAAAATGTCAGGTTTCATTCAGTGGTAATAACTTGGGGCTGGAGAGATAGCACAGCGGGTGGGGCATTTGCCTTGCACAGGGTTTGATCCGGGTTTGATTCCCAGCATCCCACATGTTCCCCTGAGCACCACCAGGAGTAACTCCTGAGTGCAGAGCCAGGAGTAAGCCCTGTGCATCGCCACGTGTGACCCAAAAAGCAAAAAAAAAAAAAAAAAAAGAAAAAAATCAGTGGTAATAGCTTGGCTAGTTTGAGGTGGAAGTACAGTGCTTGATCTCACTCCTCTGTTTGAGTGGACTTTTATAAAATCCTTTTGTTTTGTTTGGGAGCAACCTCGGGTGGCCGTCAGGGCGTTCTCCTGGCCCTGCGTTCAGGGACCACCCCTGGAGATGCTTGTGGAACCATGTGAGGTGCCGGAGAGCCAAACTGGATTGCTGTGTGCAGAGCACATGCTCTACTTATGTATGTATGTATTTATTGTTATTAAAAATGGAATGGCTGAGACACATAGTTCCACAGCTGTTCACGATCGGTTCTGGTCATACCGTGTTCCAGCATAATCCCTGTCCTTCAATCCTGTTGATTAGCCCTTACAAAGTCAAAATAAAGTTGTCGGAACTTCCCTGTTCCTGGGGATTGTAATTCTTTTGCCCTCTTATCATGCCTGTCTGGGAAAGCAGGAGTGGCCGGGAAGTGGTTCCTGGGGTGGACCCGGTCAGCTGAGTGGAGCGGGCAGGAGGCGGCCGCTTGCCCAGGGTCATGCCTTCCTGCCAGATTCCCTTGCCTGTCTCCAGCGTAGCTGTCGAGCGGCTCCCCTTGACATCCTGGCTGGGCACACGAGGCCGGCGCTCGACTGGTGTTCCCTCGCCCTGTGTAAGGTCCAGGTGGTACCAGGACTCTGAGAAGTCAGGGTGGTCCTTGGTCCCAGTGTCGGAAATGATTAAGTTGATACCAAATGCTGTATTTTTTCCCATCCTTAAAACAACTCAGAGGGGCTGGAGCGATAGTAGAGTGGGTTGGGCATTTATTTGCCTTGCATGTGACTGACCCAGGTTCGATCCTCGGCATCCCATATGGTTCCCCAAGCACTGCCAGGAGTAATTCCTGAGTGCAGAACCAGGAGTAAACCCTGAACATCGCCGGGTGTGACCCAAAAAGCCAAAACAAAAACAAAAAACACCCTCAGAGTGGGAAGACAGGCACTTTATCTTTCTTTTTTTCTCTTTTTGTTTGGGCGGGGGGATTGTGAGTTGGGGGGGCACACCTGGCAGTGGCAGTGCTCAGGGGTCACTCCTATTGGTGCTCGGGAACCCTGTGACATGCCAGGCATCAGACTCGGGTTGGCTGTGTGCGAGGCAAGCACTTTGCTGGCTCCAGCCTCAGTTTATCTTTCCTACAACTGTGATAGTGACCATAGTTGCTATTGTAGTCGCGTGTCTAAATTCACGCTATTCAGAATGGTATGAAAACCATAAATCTAAGGGAGGGTGGTGGAAAGTGAGGTGCTGGGGGCCCTTCCGGCGGTTCCCAGCCCTAGTGGTCAGTGGGAGGTCAGCTGTGCTTCTGCTGGGGCCTTTTGTGCGGTGTGTGGCGTGACCAGCTCCCCAGCCAGCCGGAGCGAGCGGATGTTGAACTCCAGGACCATACCTGGCAATGCAGCAGGCAGGGCCAGCCTGGGGTTGGGGTGGGGCGCAGACCAGGGTCAGCTGCGTGCACCTTAACCCCTGACCTTCCCGCCCCCAAACCTGCTGTTTTGTCTCGAGTGTTTTTCTGCCCCTGTAGGGAAAGGCCATCGATGCTATCAAGGGCTTTCCCTACTTGCATGATGAAAGCCCTGGATGGGAGTTCAGAAGGGGTGGGTCCATGTCCTCTGTGCCCCGGGCATGCCCGCTCTGTAGGAGCACAGGGACCATGCAAATAGGCTCTTCTCTCTCTCTCTCTCTCTCTCTCTCTCTCTCTGAGAAACTCCTGGGGATTGAGGTCTCAGGAGGAGCCTTGGCACGGTGCCCGTGTTTGCAGCATTTCCTCTGTACGTGGAATGATGTGGCAGGGGGTTGAAAGGGATGCTCGGGTGCATGCCTGGTGTTTGGGGGACAGATTGCTTTCCCCGCCCCCCCTCTATTTCCCTCTCTCCCTCCATCCCTCTTCTCCCTCCCTCCCACTCTCTCCCTCTCTCCTTCCCTCCCTCCCTCCTTCCATCTCTCCGTCTCTCTCTCTCTCCCTCTCCTGATTGTGGGGCGCTCTGCCCCTTGGCATCAGGTGGGGGTTGTGAGCCGGTGTATTCATGCCAGAACCCCTCGGCTCCTAGGAATCCCCTGTGGGAAGCATCTCTCGGTCCCTTTCTCTAACCTCCTACTCTCTGCCTATGCTGCACCTGTCTCCCTGCACCTGTCTCCCGCCAGAACAAATGTGAAGTTGGAGGACAAAGCCGGTTTATTTGCCTGCGGGGAGCCTGGGGACTTGGTTCTCAGCTGCCAGCCCAGCTCTACGTGCATCCGCTTCTGTGACCTGGGCTGTTCGCCTAACCAGGCTCTCAGTTTCCCCGCGGGCCCCTCCTGCCGCTCACTGTCAGCTGCACACTCGCACTCGCAGTGGAGAGCAACCTCCCCCCCACCAAAAGTTTGCTGTTCTCATGGGCGCTGCTTTCTGCCTGTTGGAGCAACGTTGTCCCGCTCGGTGCCCTGGGAATGGGTTTCCAGATGGAAAACAACAGGAAGAAGCCCAGGAAAGGGTGGGAGAGGTTCAGATTTCTGGGGCAACCTGGCTTTCTAGATGGGGAAGGGCACCCAGAGTGCTCGTCCCACGCCCCCCTCCCCCAGGGTAGCACTGCTTCCTGAGCTAGAGAGGCCGGAAGGCGGGAGATTGGCCTGGGATTGGGTTGGGGGGTTATGAGGGGACAGAGGGGCTGCGGTACAAATGGGGGAAAAGCACGCTCAGCGTGTTGGTGGGGCTTGTGACGCGGACGGCAGCGATCACTGTCCAGGGGCCCGTGGCAGCTGAGACTGAGTTAGTGAGAGCACATGAGCAGCAGATCCTGGGTTGAGGAATATCGGGTGCCTGCCCCCCTGGCTCAGGGCCTGGGGTTGCCAGGGTGCCTGCTGCCAGGAGGGCCCGGTTATTTGCATCTCTGGAGCAGGCGGAAAGGCTCCCAGTGTCCTGGGGATCACTACAGTCACCACGGGGGTGGTTGCCCCCCGCCTTACACCAGTCTATTTAATTTGGCTCATGAAAGCAGTAATTTATGGAAATATATGGATTATGTCGGATTGGGGATGTGCTGGGTAGTTCACGTGGGGTCAGGAAATTCTGTAAAAGCATTGGGAAAAATAGCACTGAGTCAAGATGTAAAATCTAGCAGGTAGGTAAGGCACTGTTTTTTACACTTTAGGGCTTTTTTTCTGCATGTGATTTTCCTGGGCGGATTGGAGCGATAGCACAGCAGGGAGAGCATTTGCCTTGCATGCGGCTGACCTGGTCAACCCAAGTTCGATTCTTCCACCCCTCTCAGAGAGCAAGCTACCGAGAGTATCTCGCCCACACGGCAAAGCCTGGCAAGCTCCCTGTGGTGTATTCGATAACGCCAAACACAGTAACAACAAGTGTCACAATCGAGATGTTACTGGGCCCGCTCGAGCAAATTGATGAACAAGGGGAGGAGGGTGACAGTGATTTTCCTAGAGTGTCACTGAGTTCACTCGCTGCCGTCTGTGAGTGACGCGTGTTCCAGAGTCGTTCGGAGGCGCAGGGAAGATGGTTTCACCAGTTGAGCCTTTGCATGCCGGAACCTCAGCCTTGCTCTGTTGCCACCCAGGGTTGGCCCGCACTGCTGAGTGTGGCCCCAACAAACACAGTTAAGTGAAGAAACAGAAAATGTGGTGCCCAGAGAGGTAGGTCAGGGAGAAGGTGTGCACGTAGCCTGTTCAGTTCGATCCCTGACACCGCGTGGTTCCCAGAGCGTGGCCAGGACTGACCCCCCCCCCCACCATTCGGCCAGTGTAGAGCAGGCGTAGGCCCTGTGGGCACTTCCCCCCCCCCCACCAAAGGGGGAGGAAAAAAAACTGTCAATCAGAACAGCGCCCCGCAGATGATCACACGCCTCTGCTGTGTGGAGTAGTAGTTTCTACCGCAGCTGTGCTGTCGGTCAGAGTGACTCATTTTCCCATCTATAGTCTCAGGACTCAAATATAATGAGAATTCGATCCTTGAGAAGTTTTGTCTGGTTCTGCAAGCACTATGTGGATGCCTTTGGCTCTTATCTACTCTCTGCTGAATAATATTGTAGGACCACAGCAGACGCATGATTTGCTGATGATTTAATAGGAGCGGGTCACTCCTGTTCACAGCCCAGAACCTTCTGCCACGCCAGCCGGGCCAGCCGTGTGGTCCCACGCAGACACCTGAGTGTGGGATGCTTTCCGGGCTAGCCTGCTTCCCTGAATCCATCAGAATAGAATCTTGGGAAGCAACAACAGTAGTTAACGAAAGGCTGCAGCCTTGTTCGGGCCAAATATTGTCGTCCTGAGAGAGTCAGTTGGTAAAGCGTCACCTTTTCCCATTAAAGGAAAAAAAAATACAAGCATAGTAGAGTTCATGCCCAATTCAATCAGCTTAATCAGTGGCTGGATAAATAACAGTACTCCTACATTAAAAAAAAATACAAGCGTACTGCAGTTACTTCCAGGAATGAACCTTTATTTAAATATTTGATAATTAAAATAACTTCTTATTTTGTTTTTGGGGTCAGACCTGTTGATGCTCAGGGGTCACTCCTGGCTCTGCACTCAGAAATAACTCCTGGCGGTGCTCGGGGGACCCTATGGGATGCCGGGGATCGAACCTGGGTCAGGCGCTTGTCGCCACTGTACTCTCCAGCCCCCGACTGACCTTGTTTATATACATACACACATATAGAGGCTTTTTGGGTCACACCAGCAAGGCAGATACCCTCCCACTGTTATCGCTCCAATCCCCTGACCTTGATATTTAATTGGGGGCCACATCCAGTCATGCTCAGAGTCAGTGTTCTGGTGATGCTTGGGGGCCACCAGTGTTGGGGCGGGAACTCAGACCGCTTGCTTGTGAAGAGCTGGGTCCAGCCCATGTGAGCCATCATTTGATGAAGGTTAGAGTATGTATCCCCAGTCCCGGCCCTTATGCGGTCCTTCTGATCAGAATCTGACCAGCCTATGTACATGGCGGTGACCACGCTCCTTGGGCCTGGGCCATGGGGAGGGTGCCCTTGTTTGCTAGGCAAAGAGGCTGTGCCAGGCCCAGTGGAGCTGGGGTGTGTGGGAAAGCGCCCCGGGAATTCCTGCTGGCTCCCCTGGCCTTTCCCCGGGGTGTTGGCCTGACCCCTGATCCCGGGACGCCGGCGCCTGATTCCCGGGAGGCTGACTCTGCACAGCTGTCAAGTCGACAGATTTTTTTTGTGTGTGTGTTTGTGTGTGTGTGTGTGTGTGTTTTGGGTCACACCCGACGATGCTCAGGGATTACTCCTGGCTCTGCACTCAGGAATCACTCCTGGCGGTGCTCAGGGGACCCTATGGGATGCTGGGAATCGAACCCGGGTCGGCCGCGTGCAAGGCAAACTCTTTCCTTCTCGCTGTGCTATCACTCCAGCCCTGACAGTTTTTCTTTTGGCAGGGAAGTCAAGGCCAGCGGTACTCAGGGGCTGCTCCTGGCTCTGTGCTGGCAGCGAATAGGTCACTCCCGGGGGTGCTGGGGTTCCTGTCCATGGTCCCTCACAGGCCCTGGCCTGCGAATCTCTTAAGGGGAGAAGCGTCCCCGCTGTTGCCACCGGCACCCTGGCTCCTGGGGTGGGTCTCGGCTTTGCTAGGCCGGCCTCCGCTGCCCTTCTCCCTGGACTCAGCCCTGGGGGGTGGGAGTGGCCAGCCTTGAGGTCTGGTTGGGCCCAGCAGCGCCCCAAAGACTCAGACTTCTCAGATCTCTAATTTGGGGTGGAGCTGCACCTCAGGCTTTTTTTTTTGTGATACTTTTAATTTTTTTTATTATTATTTTTGCTTTTTCGGTCACACCCAGCAATGCTCAGGGGTTATTCCTGGCTCTGCACTCAGGAATCATTCCTATCGGTGCTCAGAGGACCATATGGGATGCTGGGAATCGAACCCAGGAATGTTGGCTGCATGCAAGGCAACTGCCTTACCAGCTGTGCAATCACTCCAGCCCCACACCTCAGCCTTGCAGGCAGCTGGCTCTCTAACCCCATGTCACACAGGGACCCCAGAGCTCACCGGGGTGATCCCTGAGTATAGCCAGGGCTGGCCGGAAAGCCAAAATAAATTAATGTTTCCCAACCCGTTTTGGTGGGTCTCTGCGAGGATCCTTGATTTCCAGCCGGTTTCCCAGGCATGGTGGAGCCATGGGGGCAACTGTCTGCACATCTTGCTCTGTTGCGTTCGTTCTGTGTTGTGGAAAAGATGCAAGTCTGCTCTTTTATAAGGGGAAAGTAAGTGTTCAGTTCAAAGGGAATTCACATGGGGCTGGAGCGATAGCACAGCAGGTAGGGTGTTTGCCTTGCATGCGGCCGACATGGCCAACCCGAGTTCGAGTCCTCCGCCCCTCTCGGAGAGCCCGGCAAGCTACCGAGCCTCTCTTGCCTGCAAGGCAAAGCCTGGCAAGCTCCCCTGAAGTATTGGATATGCCAAACACAGTAACAACAAGTGTCACAATGTTGCTGGGCCCGCTGGAGCAAATCAATGAACAGGGAAGACAGTGAGAGTGACAGCTAAGTAGATGTGTTTGCTTTCCTCACTGCATGCTTTCTGGGCAGGTGCTGGTGGGCACTCACTGCAGTGCCCAGGGGCTACTGCTGGCCGCTCTCAGGCCACATGGTGCTAGGAAGGAACCCCTGGGGTCTCCTGCATGCAAGGTTTGACTGATTTGGGGGGTGTGTGTTGGGGGACCCTGAGTAGTGTTCAGCGCCCTCTAACCCTCGTCTGGCTTATCTTCCAGCCACGGGAGCTGCTGCGATCCCAAACCAAGGTCCAGCCCTTTGCGCTGTCTGCCGAGCCCCAGCTCCCTGTCTCCTTGTTTGGGTGGGGGTGGGGGGGCTACACCTGATGGTGCTCTGGGGGGCGAATCCGGGGCCTCACGCAGAGCCTGTGCTCTGTGGAGTCCCCACCTTCCTGCTTGGCTGAGCCCCTGCTGGTAGCCCCGGAGGCAGCTTCTGAGGTTCCTGCCCGGGTTTGGCTCCCGAGCACCCCTGAGGTCCCCCCTCCCCCCCTCCACTGCCGGGTGCCCGGTCCAAACAAAAAAGGCTTGCAAGAATCAATGGATGGCTTCACCACCCGGTGCCTGATGTGAATTGGGAGCTCGGCCCCTTGTTCATTGTTCTCGGGCTGAGAAGACAGTGTGTGGCTTTCCAGGTGCTGGTGACTGTTCCCGGCGCGCGCCCTCCGCTCTGGCAGCCAGCTCCGGCCGGGACCCCCACCCGTGGGTCTCTGTCTGATGCCACCCACGGGCCAGCAGGTGAAAGCCACGGATGGAGTTTTAAAGAGGAGCGGACTGGGGGCAGGAGCGATAGTTACAGCAGGGAAGGCGTTTGCCTTACCTGGGGCCGACCTGGGTTTGATCCCGGCATCCCCACAGGGTCTCCTGAGTCACCACCAGGGGTGATTCCTGAGTGCAGAGCCAGGAGTGAGCCCTGGGCATCACCTGGTGTGATTCCCCCACCAAATAAAAATGAGCAGATTGACACAGCAGCCCCAGAGGATGGACGGAGACCTGGGGAATTGAAGGCACAGTCTCGGGGAGAGAGGTCAGAATTGGAAGGTCGGAAGAGAAAGGGAGAGAGAGACAGAGAGGATCCCTGCCCCCCAGAAAGTTTAGAATTTGTGCCATATAATTAAAGTGCCTTAGAGCAGATGTTTGTGCATGGTCTGTGGTCTGCCCCCACCAGGTTGCAAGCTGTTGGCTTCCCTCTCTCCTCTCTCTTTCCTGCACTCCACGGCGCTTTGCCTTGCCTGCTGCCCAGGTCTTATTAATAATGCAGGGATTTCGGATGCTCCTGGCTTCCACCGAGCTTTGTGGGTGCTGAGTCAGAGGCTTGTGAGAGCAGCGAGGCTGCGGAGAGGGGAGCCCGCTGCCCCCCCCCCCAGCCCCGTGCTAGCCCCCGAGGGCCCCACTGCTCTTTTCTCTCTGGCTCTTCCAGACGAGGGTGTGAGCGAGGCGTGGGAGAGGCCGCCACATCCACCTGAGCCCGGCTGGCTGGCCGAGAATTGCACTTGGTTTCTGGGGCAGTTCTATTCCCCCCCCCCCCCCCCCCCCGACTGGGCTCCTGTAAACATCCCCCGGCCGCTGCCCCGGTACCTTGCTGATGGGCGACTGCTCGGAGTCAGCTGGGGGAGCCAAGGGACAAGTGATGGATTGTTGCCTGTGCAGCTAGAATCCAGGCTCAGCGCCAGCACTCTCCTCCCTGGCGTGGCCGGCCCACACCGTTCTGGGGGGCCACCGATTGTCCGGCCTTCCGAGCATGGCCGCTGCTTTCGGATGGAGGGCCACGAAGGCCCCCGAATTTTAGTTTCTGGGTGTCTAGGAGAAGGTGTGTTGGCTCCTGGGAGGAAAGAACCTCTGTGTGTGTGTGTGTGTGTGTGTGTGTGTGTGTGTGTGTGTGTGTGATGGGTGGGAGCCGAGGGGCCACCTGGTGTCACTCAGGGGACTGCAGAAGTGCCAGGGATGAATCCCAGGGCTCAGGAATGCACAGCCTGTGCCCGGCCCGGGGGCTGTTTCCTGGGGCCCCGGGGGAAGGGCTTTTTGGATCAAGCCTGTGTGTTTGGGTGCATGTAGGGGAACCCCCCCCCCCCCCGCCTCCCACTCCGGCCTCACTCTGGTTCCTGTGGACATAGTACTGTGCAGAAAGGGCGGCTGTCTCTCTCAGCGATGACGACCCCGGGCCAGGCTCGGGCCCGGGTTTGATTCCCAGCACTGCCCGGAGCACCCCGGTCTGCCCTCCAGATGAAAAGAGATGATCAGATGAATAGCCAACAGTAGTCATGGCCTCGCCAAAGGCTGGCCTCCTAGTGACCGACGGGTGTTACTCTGACCCTCCCCGACCAGAGCTCCAGCCCAGACAGAGCTCAGCAGGGCCTCGACACCCGGGTGGGGGCTGACAGGGAGACGACTCCTACCCCAAGGCTCTTCCTGCCTGTTTACTGGGGAAAGGGAATGAATGAACCATACACCCGAGCTCGAGGCTGCTCTTCAAGGCTCTCTTCGATTTTGCATCATGGCTCCAAGGCTGGTGGTGCGTGAAGTGTGGGTTCGTTTCCACCCCCCACTTCCAGGCTCATGGCCTCTTTCAGTTTCGAGGCCAAGGCCAACTTGGTCTTTTTTTTTCCCCCTCTTTTTGGGTCACACCCGGTGATGCACAGGGGTTATTCCTGGCTCATGCACTCAGGAATTACTCCTGGCGGTGCTTGGGGGACCATATGGGATG
>JAOXYA010025219.1:0-13258 GCA_028565675.1 Sorex palustris | reverse complement strand
ATGTTTCTATAGCAAAAATAGCATAAACAATCTGCAGAGGACTCCAGGTTTTCCCACCCACCACCTCAGCAGAACAGGAAAGTTTTAAAAATATACAATAGTTTTAGAAATTATTTTTCATCTTTTTGGCTTTTCATCTTCTTTGAAAAATGTAAAATATTTTTCCATTATAAAAAATGGCATTGTTGGGGCTGGAGAGATAGTACGAGTAAGGCACTTGCCTTGAATGAGGCTGACCAGATTTGATCCCTGACGTCCTTTATGGTTCTCCCAGGCATCACCAGGAATGATTCTTGAGTACAGAGCCTGAGTAAATCTTGAGCATCGCTGGGTGTTTCCTCCCACCCAAAAAAATTACATTGTTGGGGCCAAAAAATAGAGTGATACATTTGCCTTGCAAACAACTGCATGTGGTTGGATCCCCAGAACAACGTGTGGTCCCCTGAGCCCCACCAGGAGTCAGCCCTGAACACCACCAGATGTGGCCCCCAAAACAGCAAACAACAGCAACAGTGTTGTTTATGTTAATTTGTAATGAGTGGATTGCTGTTGCAAAATTAAGTAATATTAATTTTAGAGGTATAGGTAAGATCATCTGCTTTTGGGGCCAAAGAGATAATACATCAAGTAAGGTATTTGCCTGGCACATGGCCAACTCGGGTTCAATCCCTAGCACCCCGTATTTTGGGGTGGGCCCTAAATCATTAAAGTCGAAACACAAAGCAGAATTAAAACCTAAGGGTCAAACTCACAGGCAAGAAACATCAGGTTAGAAAAGGTGAGGCTCAAGTCCAGAACACGGGGACCAGCGAAGGAGAAGGGGGTCGCACAGGGCCCCAAAGGCGCCATTGTCTGAGGGAAGTCAGCTGAGGAATTGGGAGGCCAGCCGCAGGGAGCCCAGGGAAGGGGGGTGTCCTGCGGGTTTAGGTGCAGCCTCCGGACCCAGCAGAGGGAAGGTTGTGGGATCTATCCATCAAGGTTGGAGTGATCGGCACAGTAGGCTTCTCGATAAAGTAGAGGAAGAAGGGACATCAGTTTGCCACGGGAGTGCTTGTAATTGGAGAGCCTTAATTATGTTTATAGGCCAGCGCCCAAGAAAGATGAGAGAGACGGGCGGAAGCGTAAGTGGGTCAGGCTCAGCCCCTGCTCCAGCTGTTGGGGTCATCACGGACCTCAGGCCTTTGCCATATGGGCTTTCCAAGAGACCCAAACTTCTCCAGATGAATCACGTTGAATTCCTGCAGCTAAGCAAAACCGTTGCTCACCGTGGGGACCAGAGGCCCCTAGCGCCTGTAGGAGTGTGGGGTTTTGTCTGTGAGAGCCATGCCCACCCTCTACCCCCACCAAGAGCTCCAGTAAGATTTCCCCTTGCCTTCAGGGCTAGGGAAAAATGTGACCTGGAACCCCAGTTTGAGAACACGTTTCTGCCCGCTGTAAGGGAACTGGGGTCCGGGTCCTTGGTGGCTTTTTTCTTGTTTGTAGCCGGAAATGGAGCCCAAAGTGGCTGCCGAAGGTGAGGGTAGAGACCAGCATCAGGGAGCCTGGTTAACTGACGCCCACAGCTCCTGGTGTTGCTGCTTGGGCTGATCACATCTGCAAGGACAGGCACCGGCCAGCCTCAGCAAAGCACCAGGTTTTCACTGCCAGGCACCACTGTTGGGACCCTGGAAAGTCCCCTCTGTCTTCTCACCTTCTGATCCTGTGTAGGTATCTTGTAGGATAAAGAGAGAGAGAGAGAGAGAGAGAGAGAGAGAGAGAGAGAGAGAGAAGACACATGTTTATTTTAGGCTTTCCTGGTAAGCAGAGACCCTTGGGGATTTTGGATTGGGGGGGAGGGCAGCCCCACCAAGGGACCCCTTTCCCCACAAGCTGTGCTCCCTGTTCTGTGTGGCTGGAAATCAGCGCTTCTCCCTGGAGTCTAGAAGCCCGGCCTGGGAGAAGGCAGCCTCTGCAGGACCCCGGCCCTGAATCAGCCAGAGGAGCCTGTTTGTTTCCTTCACAGCCTGTGTTTGAGTTAAAATTCATAATGCAGAAGGTAAATTAGAGCACAAAAGCCCAGACAGCTCCACTTCTGACATTTGTGCCACTAATTAGTTCCTGCTCAGTGTTACATTCCATCTTCTCTGGGGTATTTGGGGTGTGTGTGTGTGTGTGTGTGTGTGTGTGTTTGTGCGCATGCACAAGTGCGCTTGCACCAAGGTGGGGGGTACATAAATGTAAATACATTCTTACCTGTCCGCTGCAGTATTCTGAAGCAGATGGACGCTTCGGTGCTGCCCCAACCCTGTCGCCCGTGCTTAGGTGCTGCCTTTAGACTCAGGTACGTTGCGTTTTATGTCTACAGCTCTTAAAGGCAGGAGGCAGCCCCATTCAATTTGAGGATTAAAACAAAATTTTCAAAAGGTTGAGTGTTTTCTCTCCAGCCACCTCAACAGCCGCAAGACACCTTCCCCGCCTGAGCCCTCACTGTGTTCAGTGTCGTGTGAGCAGAAGGCCTGGCCGGCCCGGCCTCTCCTGGGCCAGCCTGGGGCTCCTGCCAAGGTCTGGCCGCTGGGAGTCCACACAGCTGGAGCTCAGCCCCAGAGCTCCGACGCCTGGCGGGCCTGCATTTCCAAGCACAGCTAACCATCTGAGCAAAAACCATTTGAAGTGATTACAGCGGGAGACTGGGCGTTTTAGTTTTGGCCTTACGGGGTCCACACCTCTGTTCCCAGCCAACATTTATGCCAAGACAGTCTGCCCCTTCCTAAGAAAACTGCTAGTTCTCTGATTCTGGGTCGCCTCGCATGCTTCTGGTTCCTTCTGGGCTACAGCTGGGAGGACTGCTGAGCAGCCTTGGGTGGCCATGTAGTGCCGGTGACGGCGCTTCCTAGCCTGTCCCATCGGGGCAAAGCCCTGGGACTCCACACACAGCGCAAACTGCTCTGGTCTATGGCTGACCCTTCCCCACCAGTGGCAGTCACCCTTGGGCGTGTCGGTCCAGATCAGGCTGACGTGCCCCTGGAGTGAGTTCTGTCGTCCATGCCTCTCCACATGTAGTGTGGCCTCCCGCCTGCTCCCTGCCTCGGCCGTCATTCTGACCCAGTACTCTCCCTCTGCTGCCCTGGGCGGCCACTGCTTCTCTCCAGACAGCAAGCGCGGGAGCACACAGGGGTGGGGGTGGGGGGACGATCCCCCAAAGCACATCTGGATGGTTGTCATCACTGGCCCACTGGTGGCCTAGTCAGCAGTGCCACATGGGGTACGGCCCTTTTTGCCTGCCCCATGTGGGCCCCTGCCCACGCCACTCGCCTCCTGCCTGCCCTTAGCAATCAGCTTGACGGGCCTTTCTCTGGCCCTGGCACTGGCCATGCTCCTGGCAGACCTGAGCAAAAGTGCCCTTCAGGCCACCCAGAAAAACCCCAGGATCCCCGGAGTTGGAGACTCGTGCTGCATTTCCCCCGAGCTTGCGGGCCAGAGCTCACTCTCCCTCCCTACCACCCCTCTTACTGTGACTGTCACCAAGGGCTGATGTGTTGAAATTCAAATTAAGGGCTCCCTGGCCTTTGCTGTCAGTGCTGTGGGTGCCCTACCTGGCCAGCCTGAAGGACAAGTAAGCAAGAGGGGGAGGGGGAGGGGTACCTCATCTTTCCTGTCCACTGCGCCCCTCCTCGGGGCTCTTGCTGCTCCAGCACAGCCTAGGGGAGACATGGATTCTGGGGCTTCTCGTTCTTCCCTCCTTTGCCCCGTGCAGACAAGTCTCACTGAGAGCCTGCCAGGCCCTGACAACGGCTGACGCACACATGTGTCCATCCAGCTCTGCCGATAGAGCGGGGTCTCAGCTCCTAACCCCCAACAGGCGCCCATGCCTCGAAGTCTGCTTCGGTTTTGTCAGTGATGAGCGGGAGCAGGTGGTCACTCAGAGTAGCCAGTGAACCCCGAAGCTTCACGTCTGTGGGTCTCCCTAAGACCTTCTGGTCCTTTTTTGCCCCAGGCCCTGCCGTCTGGCTTGTCAGAGCCAGGTGTCAGCAGCAAAGCCCTCCTAGAGGGTGAGTCTGTGCGTCCTTGGTGTCCTTTGCGCTCCCTGACCTTCATAAATGACGGGCCTGCTCACGGCACTGCCCTCACCTGCGGGAATGTGCCCACGCACCTGGGCACAGGGCCACCTTCCCACCCGCCGCCAGGCTCCAAGACCAGCACGGAGTGAGCGGATGGTTCACTCCCAACTGGGGATTCCAGCATCTCATGCCACACTTTACAATCTGGGTAAATTCTTGGGTGCCGGCAGGTGAGGTTTTTCAGAAATCCTGAGCTCATTTTTTCCATGTAAAATTGACCGTCACCATCAGTATATCAAAACGATGTTCCGAGGATAAAACACCAGCAGCTGCGCTTTTCCCAGCCCCAATCCCCATATATCAGCTTATTCTTGGAGGTCTGAAGAATCAGCTACTGTAAATAAAGTCCCCAAGAAGATTTCTCCAGGAAAGAGGTGAACTTACAGTAATGGGGGTGATGGGTTATTAATCGCTGTGACCGGCGCCGCCTTAATTAAAAGGATTCGAAGGCCAGCGTGGGCCCGTGCTGAAGTTTCTCCCTCACAGCCCCACTCCGTTGACGAACCGTCCTGCTGTGCACCTCAGGCCACTGCTCCCCGAAGTCCCCAGACACCCAGGCAGAGCGTCCCACGGCCATGTCAGACCTGCTGGCAGGCTTGACTGGCACCGCCAGGGCACCTTGGCACACACCATGCAGGGGTCTCCGACAGCAATGCTTGGGGACTTCTAGAGAGCAGTGAAGACACCCACAGAGGGTCCGGTCGAGCTGAACCGCCGGAGATGAGGCCTCAGATGGGCTGGGAGAGGAGAGCTCGGCCAGGGACTCTGGCTTCCGGGGTCCAAGGGAGCGGCTGCACTGATGGGAGGGGTCGGAGGGAGCGAGCGTGGAGGAATCTGGTCCGGGTGAGCTGGGGCTGCTTCGGGAAGAGGCAGCCCCCAGCCCAGCATCCCAGGCAAGGATGCCTGTGGCCTTAGGAGAAGGAGCACGAGGGAGGCCAGACTCGGCTAAACCAGGGCCACGGAGCTGCCTGGGCAACCGAGCAGCTGGCCTTCCTCCTTCCTGTTGCTTGCTGGATGACTAGAAACAGGTAAAAGCCTTTCTGGTTAAAGGCCCGCAGCGAACTGGCCTCCCACCCCAAACCCTGCTCCTTCTCCCCCAGAACTGTGCCTGTGGCTCCACACAGCCCAGCCCGCCACCTCCCGGTGCTCGAGGGGCAGTGTGACCCCGGCATGCCTGTCCTTTCTTACCGTGCAGCCCAGCTGCCCCTGGGAAATGACCCCCTATCCCAGCTGGTGCTTGAATTAGAAGAGGGGGCGTATATATGGGCCCCCTCGCCCCCGCAGAGGTCACCCACCAGAGCCCCGCAACGCTGCCCCTTTCTCTCTCCAGGTCACGCGATATTCAAGCTCACGTATCTAAGCAATCATGACTACAAACACCTCTACTTTGAATCCGATGCTGCTACCGTCAATGAAATCGTGCTCAAGGTGAGTGGCCTCTCCCGCGGAGGGGTGCCCTGCTGGGGAGCACCCCACAGGCCAGCCAGAGCTGCCTCAGAGCCCCTCGTGTATGTATGTATGCATGTATGTGTGCATGTGTGCGTGTGAGCCTGTGTGTACCCATGTGTGCATGCATGTGCAAGCATATGTGTATGCATGTGTGTACCTGTATTTGCTTCTCCATGTGTGACCCATCCCTAGGCTTTCATCGGTCTGTCATCAGGAGCCCCTTGAGGCCCTGTGGTGGGTCTAGGAGGTGACAGGTGGTGTTTCAAGGCACCTTAACGCAAACTTGGCTTGTTCAAGAAGAGTCACATCTGCAGAAGTTACTGAGGGACAGTGACACCTCCAGGACTGGCCCCATCCCTGTGCCCTCACGGGAAGTCAGAGGTTGTTAGTCACAAATGTGGGGTGTTGGGGGCAGGTGACCTGCCTTGGGGGGTCAGGGTGGGATGGGCCCCGAGACCCAGCGGGAAAAGCCCTTGGGAGGCAGAGACGCTGCGGCAGGACCGACCAGCCTGTGAAGTGCAGGCACTGAAAGCTTGCACCCTGTCCCTTGTGTGTCAGTGTGCCAGGCCACCAAACTCGTAGGACGGCCAGGCTGTGGGTGGTTCCCCAGGTGCATCAAGGACAAACAATGCGTCTCTAAGAAGCTTTCAGACCCTGCCCCTACTCCAAGTAGTCCCACATGGGTGGTTTCCAGACTTCCGGTGGACCAGGTCAGATGTGGGGAGAGCCACGGCAGTCCCCAGCCTCGCCGCCCGCCCCTTCCTCCTCCCGGGTGCTGAAGCAGCCAGTACTAAGCGCAGCAGCTCCAACGCCAGCGCCGGGCCTGGCCCAGGGAGCCATTCTGAGGCCCGGATGGCAAAGCTGCCTCTTAAAGATGAAAACAGGTTCAGGGACATGGCTTAGCCAGGAGCCTGACCTGGACCGTGTCAGTCCCGGAATCCGGACTCATAAGCCCGCCCCGCCTCCATACACATTTGTCTTAGGCAGCTAAGTGCGAGATTTCACCAAAATGGGTTTGTTTTACAGGGACTTGGGAGCCAAGCCCTCGTGGCTTCAGGGTTTTCAGAAGTAGCAAGTAGGCGAGGAAGAGAAGCGTCAGGCACAGTGAGGAGCCAGGAAGCAGCCTTGGGTCCCCGGATGGGAAGTTGGAGGGGGCCTGGGGCCAGTAGCTGCTGCTGGTGCTGCTCAGCCAGATGGTCCCTTTCCCCCCTTCCCTTCCCCCCACCCTGGGGCCTGAGCAGGGAAGCAGGGCCCAGGAGTGAGCTCGGGGGCTGGGCTGCTTTTTACAGCCAGCATTAAAGTCGTCAAGGCTTGAGCGGGATTCCAGTAAAATCATCATCTTGTGTTTGACACCAGAATGATTTTCACAGCAGCAGGTTGATGGCAGAAACACGGGTTATGGCTTCGGTGTGAGCTGGAGAGCGAGTGCAGGGAAATCACATCCAGGCCGTGCACCCTACCCCGAGCAAATACGCGGGCCTAGCAGAAACCTTTGTTTTCACGCAGAACCTTCCTAGAACCTCGCAGGAGAGCCGCAGCGTGCCCAGGCCCAGCCTCGCTTCCAGGCCCCTGACCATGGTCCCTGGGAAGGGCCATGTTGCCTTCCCCTCGCTCCCATCCTCCCAGCCAGACTCAGCGGTTTACCCCGCCCGCCGTCCCCACTTTGCAGAGTTCACCAGAGACCCTTCAGTGCTAGTCTTGGCACCACGAGGGTTTGGTCTGAATTCCAGAGTTTCCCACAACACAAGAGCTTCAGGGAGAACAAGGGAGGGTCTGCGGGTCTAGTCGTCAGAGGCACTGAGCCTGTCATATCTCGGGCCCCTGCCCCCTGCTCTCTATAGCTGCACCTCCCCCTTTAAGAGAGCACAACCCACCTCTCTGGTGGGCACCAACTCCATGCAAGACATCTGTTTGGGGGGTCAGAGGTTTGAGGGGTTACACCCCATGGTGCTTGGGGCCACTCCTGGCTCTCCGCTCAGGGGACCGTGCTACTGTGGGTCAGAGCAGGACAAGCCCCTTAACTCAGTACCTGGGCCCTCCAGATTTTCTCCTGGAGAACCATTACTGTCCCCATCTAGTAGGGAGGCCCCAAGTACATACATACCGCGGAGTCCTGCACGGCCTCAGGTTGGCCAGGACACAGCTGCGCTAAGCCAGGTGGGGTCTGAATGCTGCAGGGTGGGGTGGGGTTCGCAGAGGAAGCGCAGGGTCCTGAAAATGGCGCTGCTGGTGATCGAGTGACGGAGGCTGTGGCTTTATTGACCATGAAACTCCCTATATTTTTATGCCTTAAGCTGTAAAACGCGTTGCAAGTGAAACACTCTATAGTGCATAAAATTGTGCAAGTTTTACGCCACAGCGTATTAACCAGCTAATGGCAGACCAAAGGGCGTTTTTATCTTTTGATTATTACATTAATCTTCCATTAAAATTATCTGTGTGATTATCACAAAGCACTGAAGATAATAAATTTGGGAGTGAGTTGGCTTGTTAAGGAGTCTTTGTCAACGCTTTTGTCAAGTTCCGTCTTCCGCCGCACACTGCCCGTACGAGGCTGGAGCAGCCGCGTATGAGGGCGGCTCTGCCCAGGAACGCCAGCCCTCCTCCTCCAGACGTCGTCGTGGCATCCCAGATCACCCACCGGCCCTGCGGACCTCATGATTTATTGCTCTCAGCTGGTGACTTGGCAAGGCGGCGGGCCGAGTACGGCCAGCCTTCTGTGCCCACTCCCCACCCTTGCCGCCTGCTGTTGGGACTGAGAGTAGAAAGCTGGGAGGGGCGGAGCCCACATGGGGAACCCGCCCTGCCCCCCCCCCCCCCGCCAAGCTCCCCAGGCTCCTCAGGGTGGCAGGGCCGGGGCTGGTCGGTCCAGCCACAGGCCTTCAGGTTCCTAGTCATGACGTGTGAGAACTGGTCTTGTCCACCTATCAGGGGAGCAGGGGTCTGAGGACATGACAATGGGAGCACCTCTGGGGCCCGGTGCTCCAGATCTGGGCCTGGCCACATGAGAGCTCCGGGACCTGGAGGGAACAGCCCTGCCAGCCCATGCCTCAGTTTCCCCAGCTATCCAGTGGAGCCATTGTGCAGATTTGCTCCGTGGGGGTTCCGAGCCCCCACATTCCCCACACCCTCCAGCTGCACCTGGCCCTCCCACTAAGCTGTCCGACTGTGCGGGCGCCCCAGCGTGTCCCACTGCCCGGTGGCTATCCCCTGCCCGGGTGCACCCAGACCTCTGCGGCCACCTCCGCGCTGTGCCTTCTTCCTGTCTCGTCCCATTTATCTGGCTTGGACACCGTCTGGCCGGGAGCTCCCTGGGGCACCCTGGGGCTCAGTGCTTCAGATGCTGGTGACAGTGACCAGCAGAGCCCACAGCCCCACTCTGACTCTGAGCTGCGTGCCCCCTACTCCCCCAGCCCCCTGAGCCTCCCTGTCCTGTCTCAGCTTGAGCCCTGCCCGGCGCCTGCCAGAGGCTGAGGAGGTCCTCATGCTGGGCATGAGGTGCCAGGCAACGAGCATGGCCCTCAGGGAGGCAGGCTGCAAGGTCAGGAAAGCCCCAACAGAAGCACCCAGTCCAGGCCGCCATCCTCTCCCTCTTCCACTTGTGAAGATGGACTGCAGGCAGGGTGAGGCACAAAGGGCTGCAGCTCAGCCTTCGCATGTGGGCGCCCTGGCTTGGTCCCTAGGCCTGCCCTGTTGGGTCCCACTCTCAGCCCATGGGAGAGCCCAGTTGTGGGGACAGCCATGGGGTCTGGGACAGCCACAGGGTCTGGGGGCAGCCACCAGGTCGGGGACAGGTCGGGGACAGTCACTGGGTGTGGGGACAGCCACCTAAGCTGGGCCCCTCCCTCCCAGAGCTGCCCTGGGGCTGTAACCAGTATGTCCCCTTGCTCCCTAGGTGAACTATATCCTGGAATCGCGAGCGAGCACTGCCCGGGCTGACTATTTTGCTCAGAAACAAAGAAAACTGAACAGACGCACAAGCTTCAGCTTCCAGAAGGAGAAGAAATCGGGGCCGCAGTGACAGCGTCCCCCGCCCACCTGCCAGGGCCCGCCGGGGGCCCACTGTGCGCCTGTAGCCCTGAAGCGGAGCCGGAAGGGCGGCGTGGGGGTCCACAGTGTGACGGGGCGGCCCAGCCGTCCCCAGGGTGTACATAGCCATGCAGACACGTCCTTGCAACTTGATCAAATTTCTTAAACGAAGAACAAAATGTACATTTTTTTTTCCTTTTAATAAACAGGTGTACTCTTTATCACGGTTGGTATGATGGACCATTCTTTGGGGCAGAGGATTGATTATGTTCCTCCCTCTAAAATCTGTTCCCATATTGAACGGGCAGATTGGAAAAAGCTCCGGCTCGACTGCTCGGAGAAAACGGCGAGGGCCGAGTCGATAGCGTGAACTGGGCCATTTGTTTAAGTGAGTGTTGCCCGGGGGGCGACGAGGGACCCGTCTCGGGGTTTTGAGCACGCAGGCGTCCCGCCCCCAAAGTGGTCACCCCCATTTTCCTCATAGCCACTGTCGGTCCCCTTGGCGCGAGTTGTGCAGGGGCTTCTGGGACTGGAAGACCCTCAGGCTCCCTCAGGCCCCGGGCATTTGCAGGGAGCTGGGGCCCTCTGACACCGCCTGCCTCAGTGTTCCCCCGGGCACTGCCTCTGGCCCAGGGCCCTGAGCGACCCCTTCGAGCTGGCCAGCTGAAGCATCTTTTCTAATGTCTTCCATCCCCCACCCAGAAAGAAAAGCTCTTATTTGTAGCTTGCTACCTGTCTTTGGATTTTTAGCAATTTTCTACTTAGATATCTTTGGAACATGTCAATGACTAATTTGGTCATGGAATCTTGTGACTTATCCAACATTAAAAAATAAAAGTCCTGTCGATGCCGTGTGTGCCTGTTGCTTCGAGCTCCTCGGGGCTTGAGACAGTGAATCGTGGGCAGAGGTCTGCAGTGTCCCCCTCTCACCATCCCCCACTCACGTGCAGTTGCCTTCGAGTGAAAGGGGCACTGCCCACCACTCAGGCCTCCCCATAGGTGCACCCGCAGGACCAGGCCCACAGCAGCAATTCACAAAGACAAACAAGGGGCCCCAGCCCACTGAGAAATCAGGAGCCCGAGCCCCCCGCCAGCCTGGCAGCCCCTCCCCCTGCCATCCTCAGCCCCCAAAAGGTCTAACAATGTTCGTGTCTGACCCCTCGGCCCTCCCAAGAACTGTAGTCTATGCCCTCGCAGCCGTCCACGCGGGGCCGTCAGCCAGATGCGTCTCTTCTATAGTCCCCGGATCACAGAGCAGTTTTGAGCAGTAGTTCTTGCGGGGTGAGGGGGTGCACATCTTGCTATACTCAGGGGTTACTCCTGGCTCTGCACTCAGAAATTTCTCTTGGCGGTGTTTGGGAGACTATATGGGATGCCGGGGATCGAACCCAGGTCAGCTGTGTGCAAGAAGGCCAGCATCTCCCCACTATAGTATCTTTGTAGGAGTTCTGGGTTGGCGAAGGCCCTGGTGGGGCCCACGCAGCGATGCTGGAACAAGGCCCTAGGGCCCAGGCTTGCTGCACTAGTCCACACCTTGCCCTGTCCCCAGGACTCACCATGCTGCCATTTCGTCCCACTCTGGGCTGGCAGCGGCCTCCTGACAACTCCCCAGGCCCCCAGGCCAGAGAACCAGCCGCCTCTCTGGTTCCTCTTTCCCCAGACACCTGAGCGGAGCTGGGGGCAAAGAGCCACTTGACTGTTGGGAGGCCCCGGTCTGAGGAGCCAAGAGGTGCGCAAGGGCACCCCAGGAGATACCAGCAGTGGTGGACTAGGCCTGAGGGGTGCAATCCCCAGCCGGCACCGGGTCAGCGCTTGCCAGCCCGTTGGGGCAGGGGAGACAGTGGTGGCCAATGTCCAGGACACCGTGATCAAGCAGGGCACTGAGCATGGCAGATCATGGGCAAAGTGAGCTGCAGCCTTCCGGGGAGACGCCCTGCCCCCCGCCCAGGAGGGAGGCCACGTCTCTCCTCCCCCCAGGCCAGACCAGCAGCTCCAGCCCAATGATTGGAGTGAGGGGGGCAGGAAGGATGTTGTGCTTCCTCTAATCCTCCCCCGGTGCCCACCCTGTGGGGGTGAAGGGCTCCCTCCGTGGGTGGCCGGGGACAGCACAGGGTTTCCCCTCAGCCGAGCCCCCGGCCCCAGGGTGTGGACCTGGGCCAGACCCCTGCTCCCCATACCCTGGCTCGAGCCTGCGCTGCCTCTGCACGGGGGGGACCAGTGGGTGCACTGGCCGCTCCAAGGCTTGCAACCCTGATTTTCGGGCTCAACTACCTGGATCTCAGGCCCCCAGGTCACTGTGCAAGTCTGTGAGACCCGCAGAACCCTGCACTGTCCTGGTGTTGACCATTCCTGTGTCCGCCTGGTGCTGATGTCAGGTCGCAACCTGAGTTCCCCACCATCAGTGCCCAGGGTGGGGTTCTCAGGTGGGAGAGCACCCAGGAGCAAGGCTGGGCAGTCTGTCCCACACATACACATACTGCTTTGGGGGGCCCAGCACGGGTCCACCCTGCCTCCTGAGTGGCAGTGGCCATCGGAGTCCAGCTTCGGGTGCGGTTGCCTTGGAGAGGCTCCTTACTGTTACTGAGCCCCAGTTTCTCTGTGGGAGGGGACAGTCACACCTACTGGAGATGAGCTGAGTTGGTCATCTCTCATCAGGAAGTCAGCGACCATCCAGCGGCCTCAGGGTCCCAGAAAGTCCAGAGCAGGGGACAAGAGTGGGACACGTGCCGTTGCCCACAGACACTCACACTTCATGGGCCACCGTTGATCACCTAGTGACCCCTACTTCAAGGGAGCGGGGAAGGCAACCCCCCGAAGGTCAAAACTCACAGGAGTGTGGATGATGGTCAAACACTGGTTGGTCCTTTCTTCCTGGCCACAGGAAGCTTAGGTTGATGGGTTACGCCCATCACAGTGCTCCCGAGGCACTCCCATTCCTGTGTGTTTATCCTTAACCTCTTCTGTGCTCTCTGCTTCCCCAACCGGTCAATCACCTTTATCCCCAAATCAGACTGTTGACTTGTAAGGTCAGATCCTTCTAGGACACTGGATTTGTATTTGTTAGTGAAATACTGCTTTTCTCTTCTCCCTATGTCCTTTGCGTAGTTCATTTAGAGCAGTGTCCTTTTTGTAGAGACACAGAAGGACCTTTAATGCTATGCTTTTGTAACTTGTAATTGACTCCGGATAACATTCACTCCTGGGCATCTGTTTTCTCAACTTAAGCCTTGATTACCCTTAGTTTCTAGCACCCCAAAAGCAGGGACCCGACAAGGGACTGAATGGACCCAGAGCAAGCTCTGAGCTAACCTGGCATCAAAATGGTCCAGGCTAAGCACCATAATAATACTTGACTCTAAGTTAAGAGCATGGTCATGGACAAATTCTGTCATGATCCAAAGAGTAACAACTGGATTAGGACCCCGCTAGGGTTAGGAAAGACTAACCTGGTCTGAGCACTGTAGTCTGAGATCTATAGCGAGATGTCCCCAGGAGAGCCACCCTATAAGCTTAATGTATCCCTTACTGTGCCCATAGAACATAACTGATATTATTATGAAGTAGAATGAAGATGAATGCTTAAACAGTTGTTGGCGGGGCTGGAGTGATAGCACAGCGGGTAGGGCGTTTGCCTTGCACGCAGCCAACATGGCTGACCCAGGTTCGATTCCCAGCATCCCATA
>JAOXYA010025214.1:0-13259 GCA_028565675.1 Sorex palustris | reverse complement strand
ATCTCAGGGCTAGGATGAAGGAGACGTTACTGGGGCCTGCTCGAGGCAATCGACGATTAACAGGATGATTTGTGATTCATTTGTGATTTGTGATTTATGTACTGATTTTGGGCTGGAGTGATAGCACAGCAGTAGGGCGTTTGCCTTGCATGCAACCAGCCTGGCAGAGCCGGGTTTGATTCCTCCGCCCCTCTCAGAGAGCCTGGCAAGCTACCAAGAGTGTCTTGCCCACAGGGCAAAGCCTGGCAAGCTACCCGTGATGTATTCAATATGCCAAATACAGTAACAAGTCTCAAAATGAAGATGTTACTGGGCCCGCTGGAGCAAATCGATGAACAACAAGAGGACAGACAGACAGACAGACAGACAGTCCTGATTTTCAGCTCTCGTCCCACTCCTGGTTTTACCAATATTTGTATTTTTTTAACTTCTTGAAAGTTTAAATCTATTAATACTTTTTCGGTGGGTGCTGCATCTTAAAAGCAATCCTTCCTAATGACAGAAGAATAAATAGTTCAGCAGATAGGGCACTTGCCCTGCATATAGCAACACAGGTTTGATCCCATCACTCCATAAAGGGAGCATTAAAGATTGTCCAATGCCACCTGCTGGTGAGGGACTCCTGGCTGCCCGGCGGGGTGCAGGGAGGGGTGGGGGCTCACCACTGCTGGCTGAGTGCCCGGGATCTGGTCCTCGCTGCTCTCCCGACTCACTGACCTGCATGAGACAGATGACAGGAGACAGTGACAGGCTGGTGGCAGGCCCTGTGCAGAGGGGAGTCCGATAACAGAGGGAACCCTATTTCTCCAAAACCAGCTCATTCTCTTCACATAGAGTAACCACGTGGACATGCCATCTCTCGGTCCCCATCCACTGGGCTCCGTTGGGCAGCTACACGTGGATAAAGTCTGACAGGTCGACAGGGCAGTGACAGCTTAGCTGGGGAGTGTCACCAGTCGAGAAGAAATTGCTCTGCATTCTGGCCCTCCCAGTCATGGGGTTCCAGGCTTGGGGCTGATGAGCATTTGTGACCTTTCAGGCCTCGTAGGGTCCACATGGGGATGGAGGCAGTGCCATGAGGTGTGATGCATGGGGCCTTGGTGTCCTTGCAGTGAGGGGACCAGGCCCAGGACCTCCAAAGGCACCTCTGAGCTGCACCTGGTCACGGGTGAGTTCCAAGACAACCCTGAGAGTCCGGAGCCAGATCATAGGGTCAGGGCACTGGATACTGGGGTCAGCCCCTAACACCATATATGGTTCCCCTAGTCCCACCAGGACTAATCCCTGAGCACAGAGCCAGGAGTCAGCCCCGAGAACAGCCAAGTATAACCCAAAAATGAACAAATAACAAGAGTTCGTTTTGTTATTTGCTGTAAAGTAACAGTGGAAGCTGAAATTTGGATAAATGGGGATCTGCATAATATTAACAAAAAGTAAAAACTCAAATTCTGCCCCAGAGTACTGTGAATTCCAGGGATTTTGTAGGTGAGGGTTGAGCACTGGAGCTCAAAGCCATTGTCTTTCACCTGTGAGGCATGAGCGCTGTCACAGGGAAGCTACCTGGTGTTACCACGGTTACAAAAGCACAGGAAAGCACGCAACACGGGTGAGCACACGTCAAGAGACACACAGGTGAGCACAGACACAGACACACACACAGAGATACCCACAGACACCCCCCCCACACACACACGTACACACACACACACACACACACACACACACACACACCTGACTAAGAAACAGAAAGGAATGCCAGCACTCAGGGAAAAGTCCTGCAAGGGTGTCTCTGCAGAGGGAGCAGTCAGTGACTCGGACCCGATTCAGCACACATGGCCACAGGGCTGGGCACCAGCAGGCAGGGAGAGGCAAGCTGGAGCCCGGGAGAGTTGGGCGATGTCCAGCAACGTGGACTGGGTACTCCAGGCATTTGGGGACAGAGACTCGGGTGCTGCTCAGTGCCTATGGGATTCACCACCCCTCCTCATCCCCCCAAAACAGCACAGCCCAGAGCAGCAGGTGCCTAATTTTGCCTTAGGGGGCACAAAAATCTTGGTTAGCACCATAGCTGGACGCCCCAGAGGGTTGTGGTACCTCAGCAGGTGACGCATCTGGCTTGCGTGTGGAGGCTTGGGTTCTACCAGCAGCACCACAGAGCCTTCAATGGCACTGGGTGAAAGGAGAGAGAGAGAGAGCAAGAAAGAAATTATCTGCCATAGAGGCAGTGGATGGGGCGGGGGTGGTGGGAGGGATATGGGGGACATTGTGGTAGAAAATGAACACAGGTGGAGGGATGGACGTTTCACCATTTTATGACTGAAACCCAGTCATTAAAAATTTGTAACTGTGACTCATGGTGATTCAATTAAAAAAATAAAGTTAAAGGGTCTGGAGTGATAGCACAATGGGTAGGGCATTTGCCTTGCACACGGCCGACCCGGGTTCAACTTCCAGCATTCCATATAGACCCCTGAGCACTGCCAGGAGTAATTCCTGAGTGCAGAGCCAGGAGCAACCCCTGTGCATCGCTGGGTGTGACCCAAAAAGCAAAAAAAAAAAAGTTAAAAGAAAATAAATAAAAATAAAGAAATAATTTTTTAAAAAATTAAATTAAAAAGTTAAAAATGAGAGAAAGAAGGAACAGTGGGGAAGGCCTTTCTCCATTGGCCTCTGCAGATCTCGACACAGGCACTCACTGTACCTCCAAGTCTTCACTCACTCCTTCACAGACCACCTTGGGAACCTCAAAGTCCTCAAGCAGAAAGTGAAGAGACCACCTCTGGCCTCTCCTCGAGTAGCAGAGAGCCCTGGAGGAGTCAGGATGCCCCCCCAGAGGTGGCCCTGCAGACTTGCAGCAAGGGTGGGTGTGGGGGTGCATTGCAGGGGGGGGGGAGGCAGGGGGAATGCCAACCACAGGCCTCCACAGAGTCAGCTGTGCTTCCTCTCCACAGCTAGACCTCTGACTACGTCTACACAGACACAGGACCCCAGGGTGAGTGCCCCAACAATACTGATGCCCCTGCACTTCCAAAAATACTTAATCACTTGATCACTTGACTTCCCGTTAATCAGCAATTTGCTTGAGCGGGCGCCCGTAACGTCTCCCAGTAACTTCCAAGAACAGGATCACATAAAGGTCACTGATGCCTCTACCATTTCCCAAGTTGGAGCACCCCCAAGCTACCACACGGGCTGACCTCCATCCAAGCTGGGGCCTCAAGTTCCCCCTCAGATTTTATTTCGGAAACTGCATCCCTGGGCACAACCTATGGAAGCCCAGCTGCCGGCACTCAGGTCACTCCCTGTCTCCCAAATTCAGTGAGAACACCTACGACACGGGCTCCAGGAAGGGTTTGTTCAGGGAGAGGCGCCCATGTAGAGCAGCCCGCAGGCACAGGCAAACTCAGCTTTCCAGAAAGGCAGGTGCCTAAATTCCAACCCAGGCAAGCTTCTCCCCGTAACAGACCTCACACATCCCCATGCCCACAGACCCACCACACGCATCTCACCACAGTTGCCTTCGAAAGGTGCCGGGGCCGGGTTCCGGGGCTCTGCGGCTTTGCAGGGACCCCACTGACAGCATTGACCAGCAGCAGCGTGAGCAGCATCATGCCCGGGGGGACCGGAAGCCTCATCTTCATCAGTGCTCCGTGAGGGGCTCAGCGCCTCTGCAGTGCTCTCTGGGCAGTCAGATCCACGTCTGACCAGGAAATTGTCAGGTTCATGTCAGGGCCAGGCAGGATGGGGGCGCCAAGGCTCTCCGCCCCCTCAGACCACTGCTCTGGGCTTCTAGCTGCCCTGCCGGCCCCAAGCGGCCAGGCCATCCCTCCAGCAAGACATTCCTGCTGGGTAGCTCACATGGCCACCACGCGGTCAGCAATGCGACTCTCAGTGTGGGGCCAGGGCCAGGCTCTGGGGCAGAGACCGTCTAGGTGGCCTGGGAGAGGCTGAGGGGAACAGGAGCTCAGTGACCTCGGAGGGTCCATACGGGCAGTGGAAGGCATCAGGGCAGGGCCCACCCTGGCCCAAACAAGGAGCCTGGGGCTGCTGGGCTTCAGGGCAGGGAAGCAGATCCCAGAGGTGCTGGGAGGCTGGTCGGGACATGGGCAGGGCCACTGTGAGATGTGGGTGACTGGGCAGAGGTGGAAGCACAGGAGGGGCGCAGGCCTGACCCCCTCCCCATGGCCATAGCACAACCGGACATGCGGTTTTGCAATGGTGCCAACCCAGTGGCCTCAGAACAGGGCTCCTGCCTCCGGGACACACTGAGGAGCTGTGACTTGGAGAGTTCCTGGGCTCTGTTTGTTATCTGGAGGAGCGTGTGTGAGTTTACGAGTGAGTGTGTGTGTGTGTGTGTGTGCACGTCTGTGTGTGAGGGTGTGTGTGCATGTGTGTGAGTGTATTATGTGAGTGTGTGTGTTGTGTGCAAATGTGTCTCTGTGTGTCAGTGTGTGTCAATGTGTGTCAGTGTGTAAACGTGTGTGTGTCAATGTGCGAGTGTATATATGCCAGTTTGTATATGTCAGAGTGTTTGTGTGTGTGCATGTTTGTGCATATGCAAGTGTGTGTATTAGTGCCAGTGTTTGTCTGTGCATGTGAATGTATGTGCAATGTGTGTGTGCATGTGTGTGCGTATATGTGTCTGTGCGAGTGCGTATGCGTGTGTGTGCGTGTTCTTGCTCTCAGTGTGAGGAGTAGCAAGAATCCAGTTTGAGGGACGAATATATATATTAGGATGAACAGTGTTAGGTCGACTTTATCTTAGTCTAAAGGGTCCATTACTGGGGTCAAAGAGAGCGTATTGGTAGCAAACTTGCCTTGCATGCAACTAACCTGGGTTCAACCCTCAGCACCCCATATGATCCCCCCCCAAAGACTTGGCAGCAGTGATTCCTGAGTGTAGAACCAGAAGTAGTCTCTGAGTGCTTCTGGGAGTGACCCTCAAAGAATAAATAAAGGACTGGTCCTGCCTGGCATCGGGGAGGGGCTCAGAGGAGCCCCTGGCCTTGCCTGTGTGAGACTCTGGCTCCATCGCCAAAGCCACGAGCACAGAAGAGCATCCCTCTCCCCGCCGGGCATATCTATGTGGCTCGATGTATTCAGGGGCTTGGTCCAGGTAAACCCTCCAGTGTTCACCAAAGGACCTGGGAGGGAGTGCCTGGGACCCTGGGGGCTTTGACGAGACTCAACGCAAGGCCATGATAGCATTTTGCCTTGTGCTTATTGCTTTATTTGGTGAGATGTCTACAAATATTTTTTCTTGAAACACCATGGTTTATTATCTCATTCTTACTTTGGACAAACTGGCAGGCTACTGAATGTAACCTGCCCACACGGCGGAGTCTGGCAAACTCCCCGTGGCGTACCCAATATGCCAAAAACCAGTAGCAATGATGGGTCTCATTCTCCTAACCCTAAAAGAGCCTTGAATATGGCACTTAAAAAAAAAATCTCAGGGCTAGGATGAAGGAGACGTTACTGGGGCCTGCTAGAGGCAATCGACGAACAACAGGATGGTCGTGATCGTCGTGATCGTGATCCTCTTGAGGATTAGGAGCAAGGTTTAATTTCATTTTGGGGGGCTGGAGCAATAGCACAGCGGGGAGAGCGTTTGCCTTGCATGCGGCCAACCCGGGTTCGATTCCCAGCAACCCATGTGGTCCCCTGAGCACTGCCAGGGGTAATTCCTGAGCGCAGAGCCAGGAGTAACTCCTGTGCATTGCTGGGTGTGACCCAAAAAATGCAAAAAAAAATTTTTCATTTTGGCTTGAAGAATGTGACCCCCTGAGAGCTACTGTCAGGAGATGTACTTGAACATCGCTAGCATCAAACACTGCAAACCCACAGTGGGAAGCACCAAGTCTAGAGAACCAACGGTTGTGTGATCGAACACCAGGATGGACCTGAAAAAGCAGGACTTCAGGTGCATACTACAGGATGAAAGCCTCCATTGCTTATGAGGGTGATGAGCAAAGGAATTGTAGGATGACATTGCTTTGTCCTTTCTCCCTTTCTTCACGAGGAACTCAGGTTTATCACAGTGCTCCTGAGGCACTTCCATCCCATTGTGTTTATCTGTAAATTCTTCCCTATGCTCTCCTCCCCAACCAACTGTTCATAAGGCATAAGGAGAGGAGAAAGGCAATATTTCACTCATACATATAGAATCATAGATTTCTGAGGAATCTAACCTTACAAGTTAACTGAGTCTGATTAGGAGGAAAGCTGATTAACTGGTTGGGGAGGAGAGCATAGGGAAGAATTTACAGATAAACACAATGGAAGTGCCTCAGGAGCACTGTGATAAACCTGAGTTCCTCATGGAGAAAGGACAAAGCAATGTCATCCTACAGGTCTCAGGGCAGAAGTGTTAGAATCCATAAGAATCAAACCAGTTAAATTCTGTTGGAAGAGTGTCATCCCTCCAACATGGTTGAAAGGGTGAGCTTCCAGGCATATGACCATTTTTATTGGGCTCTTGAATCCCTGCTGTGGCCATCAAGTGGCCATCGCAGCCATTCATGGGGCTAGTATCCTAGCACAGCTTTCCAGCTTTTGACTACGGGAGCCTGACGTCAGTTTGCTTGGGATCCTACAAATCTATCTCGTTTCTCTTGAGTGTTTGACCCTTTCGAAAAGCTAGGCGATACTGTTGAATGACCTAAATCCAATATGTTTCTTTAATGAGATAAAGGAAGAGGGACGTGGACTCTGGTGGAAGGATGTGGACTCCAGTGGAAGGTCTGGTGCTGGAATGTTCTATGCATGAAATACCACATTAACACTTTGGTAAACCAAAGTATCAAAAATGAAATTTGAAAAAAGACAATAAGTAAAAATGGTGTCATCTTAGATTCAGAAAGAGGAGCAAAATTTCAGAACCAGAACGATCCAAGAAATCACAGTTAACTACTCTCAACCAGAAGCTGGCCCCAAACTGTATTCTATTATATTGAAGTGTCTTAGATGGATGCCTGACACAGTTGTGCTGTTAATTACTAATGGCTTCCTCTCAGTTACTCACTTGAAAACGTTTAAGAAATGCCAGATGGGTACTAGTCTCGATTCCAGGCACTAGAAACACAGAGTAGGAGTCAGAGTGATAATACAGCAGGTCGAGCACTTGCCTTCTTGCGGCAGCCTTAGGTTTGATCCCCAGCATCCCACCAGATGGTCCCCAAATCCCTCCAGATGTAATTCTTTTTTTTTTCTTTTTGAGTCACACCTGGCAATGCACAGGGGTTACTCCTGGTTCATGCACTCAGGAATTACTCCTGGTGGTGCTAGGGGAACCATATGGGATGCTGGGAATCGAACCCGGGTCGGCCGCATGCAAGGCAAACGCCCTCCCCGCTGTGCTATCGCTCCAGCCCCCAGATGTAATTCTTGAGTGCAGAGCCAGGAGTAAACCTTAAGCACAGCAGGCTGTGCCCCCATGCCACTCCATCCCTCCCCCTACAAAAACAACAACAACCCCAAACCACACAAAGAGTAAAAATCAAGTCAGCTCCTGCCTTCAAGAGCAAAGTATTGATGGCCTGAGAAACATACAGTGGGTAAGTTTACGTTGCTTGATTTGTGTCCCACTGAGCCTGGTTTCCATCCCTGTCACCAATCTTGTTCCCCAATCACTGCCAGCGGTCATTCCCCAGCGCAGAGTTAGATACAGACCTCAGGGTCTGCACTGAATAATTTTGGTATGATCCCCAAATTAAAAACAAAAACATGAGAGGGCCCCGCGACAGCGGCTCACAGGTGCTGTCATGACGGGGTTGCTGAAGAAGACGACTGGCCTGGTGGTCTTGGCGGTCTGCGAGAGTCCGCATGAGAGACTAAGAATTCTATACGCAAAGATTATTGATGTTCTTGAGCAAATGCCTACAAATGCAGCCTATAGGAAGCATACCGAACAGATAACAAATGAGAAGCTGGGTATGGTTAAAGCAGAACCAGATGTTAAAAAATTAGAAGAAAAGCTTCAAGGTGGCCAAATAGAAGAGGTGATTCTGCAGGCTGAAAATGAACTAAGTGTGGCAAGAAAAATGATGCAATGGAACCCGTGGGAGCCTTTAGTCGAAGAACCTCCTGCCAACCAATGGAAATGGCCAATATAATCATCATTAAATGTTTTGTGTATTGATAGGAAACTGGTGTGATTAAATGCTCTGTTATAATTAAAAACAAAAGCAAAAACAAAAACAAAACAAAAAACAAAAACAAAAACATGAACATCACAGAGGACAAATTTGGCCCCCATAATTTTACTGTTTTAAAATTTTATTTAAGGTTGAGGCCTGAGAGATACAGTGGGTAGTGTGCTTTGCTGTGCATACAGCTGGCCCAGGTTTGATCTTTGGTCTCTCATACTGTTCCCCAAGCTCTGCCAAGGGTGATTTATGAGTTCAGAGCCAGGAGTAACCCCTGAGTATCAACATGTGCGGCCCCAAAACCAAAGAAAAAAATTTTTTTAATATTTAAGGGATTGTGCTTTACAATACTATTAATAATAGAATTTAATGCATACAGAATTCAAACATTAAGTTTTTCTACTGTGGTTCTATTTGCATGTGCTAACTGACAACCTCCAAGTCAAAGAAGGCTGGGAGAATTTATGGCAAGAGTTAAATTTGTAGTTTTACTATGGAAATTACCAGTAAGATCAATCTAACATTTTTATGGGACAGGCAGAATTTGAGAACTTTAATCACTTGCACAGGTGAAGAAATGCTTTAAAACTTGAGCAAACTTGAGTTTACTCTGTTTTTCTTAAATCAGTTCATGACAAGCCTTATAATTTTGGGGGCACTTAACTGGTTCTCTGAATTTAATGGGCTAATTTACATATAAAAATACTGAAGAGTGGCTGATGAGATAGTACAACAGGGAAGGTGCTTGCTTTGCACGCAACTAACCAGGGTTTGAACTCTGGTATCCCATACAGACCCCCCAAAGCACTTGAGGAGTGAGAATCCCTGAACATTGCTGGGGCTGGCCTTAAACCAAAACCCAAAACAAAACAAGAGAAAGATTGGAGAAATATCCCAAATCTTTGTGTTCTGTGCAAAATGGGGTATTGTTTCCAAAAGCAAATGTTTATTGTTTTTTCTTTCCAAATCAGAATCTTAAACGAAAATGTGATTTCAATAATATGCATTGTTAGAGTCCTGAATAATGGGAGAATCTCATTCTATTCAGATAGAGGGTGATCTCTTATTTCCTCTTTTGGCTTCTTCCGCCGATTCTCTCAAAATTGAGGAAAAGCCTAAAAGCAACCTGACTGACAGAACCCTCAAGAAAAGCTCAGGAATTAGAAGTACCAGGTATCTCTAACAGTGCACACGTGTGTGTGTGTGTGTGTGTGTGTGTTGTTGTTGTGTGTGTGTGTATGTGTAAAAAAAAGAGAGAGACAGAAACAGACAGACAGACAGACAGACACACACACAGAGAAAGCAGTGGAAAGAGTACATTTGGTTGCAGTATTAAGATGTGAGCAGGTCTTTCTCTAGCACTGGGTGACTGCCCTTTCTCAATCCTTGTCAAAAATAAGAGGAGATTTTTCTCTATAATGGGTGGATTAGAAGGTTTCTGCACCAAGGACCCCCAGCACAACAGAGAGCTAAGAGAGGAACTGGAAAATGAGGAGATTAAGAGTCTTTTTTCTCTGCCTCAGCTTCCATAATACTGTCTTCTGCAAGCTTGGGGAGAATCTGATAGTCTTCCCTGAGAGAGAAATCATCTAACATCAACCCCAAAAGAAAGACAAACATGCTCACATCAGCAGTTCTCCCAGATAAACATTTTAGCCAGATCACCATACAGTAAACTCACTGTGTAAGCTCCTGCCATCCACAGTGTTTAACCAGCTTATTAGAAACTCAGTTTTTGTTTTATTGAGATTTTTTTTACATATCATACATATTAATCATATTAATCATATCATATTAATGGATTAATTGATGGATTTTAGCATATTTAGGAATGTACAAGTAGCACACTGCACATTCAATATTAGAACTTTTTCATCTTTTCCCATATAAACTGTACTCACAGATACTCTCCATTTTCCTCATCACTGTAAATGGATCTATATACTGTTCTCTGTAGATTTCAAGTGGCACAACTTGCTGGTTTATCTGTTTTGGGGGCTATGACCACCAGTGCTCAGGAGCTATTCTTGGTAAGTTGTTTGGGTTAATTATGAGGGGGCAGTCAGGGGTCAGGAATCAAAACCAAAACTCCAGCATGCAAAGCATGCACACTAATCCTTTGAATAATTTCCCCCCCGGCAGGAGCACAATTTCAATAAAATCCTACAAAGCAAGGATTACCCCAAATCAAGAAAATGCACGATTTTAAAAAACAGGGATGAAAAACATGGCAGATGAAGGATAGTATGCAGGTAAAAGAGAACGGAAAAGTTAAAATATAATACTAGAAATAATTTCAACAATAGGGTCTAATGAAAGTTTGAGGAACTCTCACCAAAAAGAAGCAAACAGACAAAGAGATGGGACATAGAGATAAAACAACAGAATACGAACAACCAGCCCAGCATCTTAAAATGAGGAAACTCAGAGAGTAACATTGGAAATGGCCCCTAGAACCCAGAATACATCTGGGGACATATAGTCTAACAAGTATCTTCTACCTAGAAGCAAAAAGGAAAAAAAAAAAAGGAAAGTAGGACAATTTTCTAGACCTGAAGGAAATATGTAGAGGCTGATAAACTCACTCAGTTTACTTTATGATGGATGAAAACAAGACTTGTTCCAGGACACGGTGTCAGGAGAAAAAGATCATTTGATTTTCAGAGATGGAAACATTCATCACATATAAAGAATCAGAAAGTAGACAGAACTTAGAAATGGCAACCCAAACTACAAAACGTTGCCTTAAGATCCTGAAGGGAAACTTTTCAAAAACAAATTTTATATTCTGCCAAATTGGTACATATATGGAGGAGCTTAGCATAAGACATTTTCAGACAGACAAAATCTCAAAAAGTTTACTTCCCATGAGTAGAAAATGCTCCATAAAAAAAAGGAAACAAATTCAAAAGAGGAAAATCAGAGAAATAAGCAATAATAGAAGCCAATATTAGACAGGGAATTCCCAGACAAAAATGAAACAGGGTGGGTCGAGTTGAGATTGGGCCCTTACACAGCAAGGAAACAGCCAGTTCAGAAGGCTCTAGGAGAGGCTGGTTCTTCAGGTGGGTGACCCTGACATAATATATCTCAACCAAGAAGACGGTGATAAGAAGCCTGAGATTCAATTAGTTATGAAATATGCAGGCAACGAAGTAAGTAGAGAAGAGCAGAATTTCATTCATTTTTGGAAAACATACAAGGACAAGAGATGCCACTTTGGTATAGGGAAAAGTTGTGAATAGCGGTTGTGAGACAAGGAAAATCTCAATCTAAGTAAAATGAAGATGCATCTGTAGTAGGAAGCCCACGTGGAAGAAAAAATAAGTGCGGGGTGGTGGAGCACCAAGAGAGCTTTCAGATGCTTCAATATGAGAAAAAAAAAAAAACACCGCCCATGAAGTAGCAAGATGAAGAGACATAGCCAAAAAAATGAGATGAAAAAAGTTGAAAGAAATAGCCTTTGAGGAGTAGGAAATGGAGAGTAGGATATAGTTTTCATGAGAGTCTTAGAAGAAGCAATTGACTCTACCCTTGATAGAAAAAAAACCGAGAAAATCATGAAAAGAAGTATATCTGGTACCAAAGAAATATATATGTGATAAAAAGTGGCATTTACATGAGTTACTATATTTACACTGTATTTAAAGTTGATATAATGAATCATCCATATCTAAAAAGACCTTGATTAAAATTTATAAAGGCATTCACAAAGTACTTAACGTTGTGGGGTTAAGAAAAATTGCTTTTTATTCTGAATTCTTTGTACCACAAAGTTCTTATTTAATTCTCCAAATCTTTGTGGTTCAAAGGCCAATGTGTGAGTTTGGTCTGGGTCCAGTCCTCAATGTAGTTCCCCAAGAACCCCAGCACTAAGCCAGGAGTAATCCCTGAATGCTGCTCGATGCGACCCCAAAACCCAAAAGAAAAAAAAACCTAGAAAATAGAATCAGAAAATGAATTCACAACGCAAAAAAAGCTTATTTCTTATTATAGACTGAAAATTGGTTCAGAGTTATTTCTATGTTTCAAATCCAAGATTTAAAAAAAAAGCTATCACCCCCCAAAAAAAATCTGGGTAGCTGATGATTCTTTTCTTTCCAAGTCAACACTGGAAAGACTATGAGCAAATGTTCTAAAAATTGAGAGTTAATTGAAGGTAATGATTATGTGTCGTTTCTCCACTCAGTTTCTGAAATAGACCTTACATCACAACAGAAACAATACTATGCTTTCTCATCAATTCTGCGAAAAATAATTCAGAGAAAAAGGAATTTCCATTTCTTATTTCTGAGAAAAGGTATGTCAATCATCAAAATGAATGCTGTATGAACAAAGAAAATTTAACCTTAAAATTTTGCATTATAATAATTTTCATTTTAATGTTCAAGAAATGAAACAATATCAGACCTATGGTCTAATTCTTGAGACACCTTGTACAATATTCCAGAGAGTCTAATTAGGTTTTAAAATTAATTAAAAGTGTTCATACTTTTTTTTTAATTGAACATGCAAGACATGATGAAAGTTAGCACACTATCAGGAGAAAAAAGGCAAATATATACATATATATGCAATATACATATACATATACATATATATATATATATATATTTCTCCAACTCAAAGCTACAAAATCCCAAATGCTACTTGGATGTCTCTAAATACAAATACGAGAAAACTATTTTATTTAAGTTTTGCAAAATCTCTCTCCTGGTTGTAGAATACTTTGTCTAAACCACTTTAACAAAGGAAGTTTTGAGTTTTAGGGCCAAAAAATGATCCTGTGGGTAATTTTTTTAAAAAATAAAACTGCCTAGGAGTGGCTGAGATTAGAACCAGGAATTTTGCTCCATGACTTGGAGTCCAGCCACACGTGCTAGGGGGAAAAGGCAGCTCAGATAGAGAAGGGAGCACCAAATACAGGGTATTGGGAGGATCCTCCCAGGATGGGAGAAGTATGCTGAAAGTAGACTATAGACCAAACATGATTGCAACTCAATGCCTCTCTTGAAAACCACAGGACCTAAAAGGAAAGAGAGAGAGAGAGAGAGAGAGAGAGAGAGAGAGAGAGAGAGAGAGAGAGAGAGAGAGAACAAAAGGGAATGCCCT
>JAOXYA010025206.1:0-26263 GCA_028565675.1 Sorex palustris | reverse complement strand
GGCAAGCTACCGAGAGTATTCGATATGCCAGACACAGTAACAACAAAGTCTCCAATGGAGACGTTACTGGGCCTGCTAGAGCAAATCGATGATCTACGGGAGGGCCTTCACTTTTTTTTTTACTATTATTATTATTTTAATTGAATCATCGTGAGCTGCAGTTACAAAGCTTTCGTGTTTGAGTTTCAGTCATACAGTGATCGAACACTCATCCCTCCTCCAGTGCACAGTTTCCATCACCAGTGTCCTCAGTCTTCCCACCCCCCATTCCAACCCGTCCCCTGCCTGTATGGCAGACAGTTTACCCCATACTCTCTCTCCTTTTGGGCATTATGGTTTGCAATATGCAATAAAGGCCATCATGTTTGGTCCCTTATCCGCTTTCAGCACACATCTCCCATCCCAAGTGATCCGTCTAACCATCATTGACTTAGTGATCCTTCTCTATTCCAGCTGCCTTCTCCAGCCCATGAGGCAGGCTTCCAACTATGGAGCAATCTTCCTGGCCCTTGTTGCTACTGTCCTTGGGTGTCAGTCTCATACTATGGGTTTCACTCATAATGAATTATACCTGCGTTACTGAGATCAAGGACCCTGTTGGTGGGCCAGTCGTATAATACGTGGCTAGATTTGATTTATTAGTATCGTGCAGAAGATTTCAGGGTCTTTGTTCGTGAAGGATTGGTCTGTGTCTGCTTTTTTTCTTGGTGTGGGGGACACACCCAGTGTGCTCAAGGATTGCTCCTGTCTCTGTGCTCATGAATCCTTCCTGGCAGAGATCTGGGGTCCCTATGTGGTGCCAGGGGTCAAACTTGAGTTACTTAAATTCTTTTAAATGCTCTCCCCACCTACCCACTGTGCTAAAGTCCAGCCCAGACCCTTCCTTTCTTTGTGGAGTTTTTGTGTTCAGTTTCAGAACGGAGTAACACTTGCCTCATAAAACGGGTTGAGAATTGCTTCTTCCACTGGCTTCTAGGAGAGATTGTAAGGAATGGGTATTATTTCTTCTTTAGATGCTTTACATGTTGGTAGAATGCACTAGGGAACTATCTGGGACTTAAAGATTTTTTTTAGTGCAACATTTTAAAAGTATGTATTTTGGTTTCAGGGTCACACCCAGTGTTGTTCAGGAACTCCTGGTGGTGCTCAGGGGACTATATGGGATGCGGGAGATCAAAGCCAGGTTGGCCGTGCAAGGCAAACGCCTTACCTGCTGTTGGATGTCTGTAGCCCTACTACAGCATTTTCAGCTACGAAATTCTGCTATTTATTATTTATCTTAGTGCTTCTTGATTTGTAAGGGATCAGTACATTTTCTCTGAGTTGTTGCGAGTACCCTTGGATTCCCTGAGACACCTAGTGTCTGTGGACCCAGAATGATGTCCCCTCTTTCATCACCAGTATTGGTGATGTGTCTCTTAATTTCATTTTTTGTTTTGGGTACTTCTTTGGGGGGAGGGGGCACACTTAGTGATGCTCAGGGGTTATTTCTGGCTCTGCACTCAGGAATGACTTCTGGCGGTGCTTGGGGGACCCTATGGGATGCTGGGGATCAAACTTGGGTTGGCTACGTTCAAGGCAAACGCCCTCCCTGCTGGACTGTCGCTCCGGCCCTCTTCCTTTATTCCACAGCAAGTGTTCTTAGAATCCCTCTCTTCAAAGAACCATGCTTTAGGCTGCATTTCCCCTCCCCTCCATTTTAAAAATCCTTTCAGCTTTATCGACTTGTCGTGATTATTGTGCTTACTTTGTCATTATGCTTATTTCCGTTCTTTTGCTTGCTCTGGGTATACATTTATTTTTTTCTATCTTCTGTTCTTCCCTGGGACCCCACACGTGGACCCCAGTTCTCCGTGGCACAGGAGCTGGCACCAGGGCTTGTACTCACAGCCTCGGAGTTCTCAGGCAAGTACTTTAAGTCACGGTGTGACTTTCTGGAGTCTCTCTTCCTATTTTGGGGATAGGACCACGCCTGTCAGTGCTCAGGACTTAATCTTGGCTCTGAGCTCAGGAATCCCTCCTGATGGCACTCAGGGACTACCTCTCCTTCTTTCTCTCTTTCTCTATTTTTTTAGGGGGGAATCATGCCCAGTGGTCTCAGGGGCTACCCCCAGCTCTGCGCTTGGGGGACGAGGCAGTCCTGGGACGCCAACTCGGAGCTTCTGGGTGTAAAGCATGTGCCGAGCCTGCTGGACTGTGTCTGTGTCCTTTCAGTTACCTCCCCCAACCTTAATCTTTTAGGAGCTGCAGCTAGTGGTGCTTTTGGAACCATAAGGTGCTGGGAATTGAACCCAGGGCCTGGCACAACCTCTGGTGGTCTAGGTGGTATGTCCTTGGTGGTCCCCTGGGTGACTGCCTTGAAAACAAAAGCTTTATAAAGCTGCCTTTGTGCGTCCTAAAGAAATTGAGAGAAAAAATAAGGCTCTTTCCCATCTCAGACCTGATTTCTTTCTATTTTTTTTTGGGGGGGTAGGGGACTAGGTGATTTGGGGCATATCTGTCCGTACTCAGGGCTTCCTCCTGGCTCTGTGTTCGGGGTTCATTTCTGGAATGGCTCAGAGGACCATAAGCAACCCTAGGGTGGCTGTATTCTCTCTTCTTTGGGCTGGAGCGATAGCACAGGAGGTAGGGTGTGTTTGCCTTGCACGTGGCCGACCCAGGTTTGATTCCTCCATCCCTCTCGGAGAGACAGGCAAGCTACCGAGAGTATCCTGCCCACATGCATGGCAGAGCCTGGCAAGCTCCCCATGGCCTATTCAATATACCAAAAACAGTAACAACAAGTCTCACGTTGGAGACATTACTGGTGCCTGCTCAAGCAAATCGATGAACAATGGGAGGACAGTGCTACAGTGCTATTCTGTCTTCAGCCCAGACATGATCATTTTCTAGAAAGAGCATGAGAGTGCCCACTTGTGACCCTCTTGGAGTTTATAAGAGTGGAGTGTTAGTGGCTTTGCCTCTTCAGGAAAGATAAACTGCAAGAGGTAATGGTCTCACAGACACCTGTGAGTTAATAAAAATATGTAAAGCCACTTCATTCTATCTGTGAATCAACTTATTGATGAGCTAAGTGACTCGGGAAGGCTTGATTTTTTTTTTTAATTCAAAGTGCACATTTTTCAGTTGAGATAAATAGTGTTTGAGTCATGTCAGTGACAAGGAAGCCTAATTCGAGCTGATCGTTTTTTGTTGTTGTTATTGTTGAAATAAGAGCAGAAATGCGAGTGGGTTTTACAGCTGAGACCGCACTGATTTCCTGGGCTGCTTCCTGAGATCAGGAAAACCCACTGAGGAAAATAGGCCAGAGGTAGAATCCTTGCTAGGGGGCATAACCATGGTAACCCGGAGAGTAAATGTCACTTCCGGGGAAGCTGGTGTGGCCTCTGGTTGCTGTCAGCGTTTCAACTTCCAGAAATCAAAACTCCGCACCAAAGAGCAGGCGCGGACGCTTTGTGATGTGACCCAGAGCTTGGCCCCTCGCCCCTCCAGGGCGACTGTCTTTTGAAATGGTCTGAGGAAAAGGGACAGATCATCATCTCAGGTGAAATCATTTGTGAGCACACGGTCTGATGATTTCTCTATCAGATTGGCCCTCAATGACCTAAGGCGGGGGAGAAGGAATTAAGCTTACCTTGTTCAGCCTGTAGAAGACCAGAGAGTTAAATGTTGGTTTTATGATGGTTGATTACATCCCCCCTCACCTCCCATTTAAAGTAAACTTTGGGTCACACCCAGGGGTTTAGTCCTGGCTCTGTGCTCAGGGATTACTCCTGGTGGGACTCGGGGGACCATATCGGGTGCTGGAGATCATACCCAGGTTGGCCATACGTAAGGCAAGCGCCCAACCTGTGATGCTTTCTCTCAGAGCCCAGTAGCTATACTTCTTTTTTGGTTTTTGTTTGTTTGTTTATCTATTTTGTTTTGGGGCCACACCCAGCAATGCTCAGGGGTTACTTATAGCTCTGTGCTCAAGAATCACTCCTGGTGGTGCTCAGGGACCATATGGGATGTCAGGAATCAAACTCTGGTCCTCTGTGTGGAAGGCGGTTGCTCCGTCCCAGAGTTATACTTCTTAAAGTATCCCAGTGGCCAGCATCTGCCTAATTCTAGCTCCTCCCATATCACTTCAAAGATTCTTGAAGGGGCCAGAGCGATAGCACAGCAGGGAGGGCGTTTGCCTCTCACGCGGCCAACCCAGGTTCGATTCCCAGCATCTCATAGGGTCCCCCACGCACCGCCAGGAGTAATTCCTGAGGCCAGAGCCAGAAGGAACCCCTGAGCATCACCGGGTGTGACACAAAAAGCCAGGGAGAGAGAGAGAGAGAGAGAGCGCACGCGCGAGAGAGACTGACTCTGACTTGTTTTGTTTTCTGGTCAAAAGTCGCCGAAAGCAGCTTTCAAGAATCTTTTTTTTTTAACTTTTTTTTGGGGGGGTCACACCTGGCGATGCTCAGGGGTTACTCCTGGCTCTGCACTCGGGAATTACTCCTGGCGGTGCTCAGGGAACCATATGGGATGCCGGGTCGCCACATGCAAGGCAAATGCCTTCCCTGCCGTGCTATCACTCCAGTCTCAAGTCTTTCTTTTTCCTAGACCCCCAAGTAATCGCCTCCCTTAGGACAGCTTGACTGATTCCTGATGACTTGTGTCCATTTGCAAGGGGTGGTCAGATCTACTCTCCAAGAACAAGACACAGCATGACCAAGAAGGATCGAGACCGTATTCTGGGCCCAGGGTGCGAACGGAGACGAGAGACAGCACGCAGAACTTTGGCTAGAGGGCTGGGAGCTGGGGGCGGGGCAGGTGCCTGGATCCACTCATCCCGCGTGGCCTTCAACGCTTCAGACCCAAAGCGGAGGCTGGAGCTGAGGTTTACCCAAACTGGGCTCATGGAGGGTCGATTCGCCAGGGTGTTCCGCAGAGGGATAGGCTTGTGGGGGGAAATAGCAGAAGACTTTTCATTTGAAGTTCTGGGTAGTGACGGCTCTACCACCTGGCCTTGGTTTTGGTTTTGGTCGTGCCCAAAACCCTTGAATCCACATGCAGGGCAAGTGCTGCCCCGTGGAGCCCCTATCCCTAGACCCCCCTCCCCCGGGACTAAAGTGCATTTTTTCCCTTTCTTTCTTTTTTTTTTTAATTTTTATTGAATCACCGTGAGCTACAGTTACAAAGCTTTCATGTTTGAGTTTCAGTCACACAACGATCGAACACCCATCCCTCCGCCAGTGCACGTTCTCCACTGCCAATGTCCCCAGCATCCCCATCCCCCATCCCACCCCTCTCCCGGCTTGTTCTTTATTGTTATATCTGTTTTGCTTTTTGGGTCACACCTGGCGATGCCCAGGGTTTACTCCTGGCTCTGCACTCAGGAATTATTCCTGGCGGTGCTTGGGGGACCCTGTAGCATGCCAGGGATTAAACCCAGGTCAGCTGCGAGCGAGGCAAACCCCCTCCCCCCATCCTATGACTCCGACCTCCCCCTGCCTCTGTGGCAGACAGTTTCCTCCTTCCTCTCTCTCCACTTCTGGCCATTATGGTTTGAGTGCAAGTTTTTCCTGACCTTCCTGAGGACCAGGAGATGGGACCGCATTCCTCTGGCCCCCTTGTTTTTCTGCCCCCATGTTTTCTCCTCATCATCGTAGTCTTGTTTGCCACGTTGAATAGAACTCTCTGGTCTGGAGTCTCAAGGTGGGCTTGAAAGCGGAACCTGAGTGTGTGGGTCCCCGAAGCGGGGAGGCAGGCTCTTGAATCCCGCCAGGACCCCACCTGTCACTGTCCTCTTCATCCTCATGCTGGTTGGGCAAGACCTTGAGAAGCAGGGTGGGGCCGGAGAGAGGGAGAGGAGAGGCTGGAGCAGAGAGGAGGCAAAGCAGGAGCGCCCTGAAAGCCCCATGCTGGGGCTGGAGCGACAGCACAGCGGGGAGGGCGTTGGCCTTGCACGCGGCCGACCCGGGTTCGATTCCCAGCATCCCATAGGGTTCCCCAAGCACCAGCAGGAGTTAATTCCGGAGTGCAGAGCCAGGAGTGGGCCCCCCCTAAAAAAAAGAACAACAGTGTTTCTACTGTTTTCTGCCTCTTTCTCTCCCCCCAACCCCTGCCTGTCTGTCTCTTTTTCCTGGATCTCTTAGAGGAGGAGGAACAGAAAACTGAAGCTAGAACTGAATTAAATTCAGGGAAGCCCAGGACGTCCCCACTGCCACGGGCTGTGCAGTCAGTCACATTCCAGGGCCGGCAGCTCTGCGCCCTGGACAGCCTGGCCGAAAACAAACTCCTTGCTGCGAGCACAAGCAGTTTCGAATCTTTCCTCCCCACGCCGGCCTTCGGGGAACCACAGCATCAAACCTCGGGCTGTCCGCGCAGGCCGGGGGGCGCTGGCACCGTCAGGCCCGCCAGCCCTGCCTGTGTGCCGTTCCGCTCCTCTGCCAGCACAGTGAAGCTGCTGCCCTGACTCTGCGGCCTCCATCCCAGCGCTAAGAGCTGCGCCTTGCAACGGCACCAGCAGTTCGGAGATGATGCAATAAGCGCCCTACAGCTTGTCGGCGCCCAGGTCTCCCTGAAGATATCAAGGTGGAAATTCCATTTCCTCACAATGCCCTCAGAGCAGAAACGGATCCTGAAGGCATCACAGGAGGCCAGTCCGTTTCCCTCTGCTCTGTCAGCTAATGAATGATTTTTCTTTCTTTTTGGGTCACACCCAGCAATGCACAGGGGTTCCTCCTGGCTCTGCACTCAGGAATCTCTCCTGGCGGTGCTCAGGGGACAATAGGGGATGTTGGGAATCGAACCTGGGTCACCTGCGTGCAAGGCAAACGCCCACCAGCTGTGCTATCTACTGCTCTGGCCCTGAGTGATCTCCTCCCTCCCCTCCAGCAGGGCAGGGCTGCTACATTCCTCGCCTACTGAGACACACACGGGACCTGAAATGTAAAAACCACACCGTGTGCATAGGCAACCCACTGAGAGAGAACAGCCGAGTGGGGGGAGGAGGCGGCGCCCGCCCGTGCCTGGGACTCACACGCAGGAGACGTGTTGGTCAGGGCCTGCAGCACGGAGTCCGCCTCCAGCGTGGACATCATCTTCAGCATGAGCTCCGCTTGCTGCTCCAGTCCGACTTCCAGGCGAGCATCGAGGGCTACAAGAATGGTTTCATTTTAAAATAAATATTATTTGATACTACTCAGGTCCTAACTGCTATAATAAAACGCTGACAGCGGAGTCTCTACGCAACCAGCAGAATAGCCTTAGCCAAGAACAACATGAGGGGCTGGAGCCGTAGTACAGCGGGAAGGGCGTTCGCCTTGCGCGAGGCTGATCGGGGTTCGATCCCCGGCATCCCATATAGTCCCGAGGCCCGCCAGGAGTGAGTCCTGAGTGCAGATCCAAGGAGTCAGCCCTGAGCACAGCCAGGAGGGGCCTGAAAACAAAACGAACAAAGCCCCAATCTGAGCTTTCAGAGCCTCGATCGTAACAGCCTCTGCAGGAAGGCGCCAGAACTGAGACTGGGCTTAGGGAGGGTGGCGGAGCGAGCTAATGAAGAAATGGAAACACGCAGGGAACACCAGACCAGGCCCCCAGCTGCAGGAGAAAAGAGAAAGGAAGACAGAGAAGAACCAACCCGTAAAGATCACAGTCACGTTTCTACCGAACTCCTGACATTCTGGACCGAAGCCGACACGTGGTAAACACAACAACACACACACGCACAACAACCCGCCTCGTGCTCCCTCTGCCTCCTCTCCCTCTCCATCAGAAAGACAAGGAAGGAAATCACAGCAGCCCTTGCCAGCACCCACATCAGTTCCTCAAGCACAGCTCTCCACTCACAGGCTTGCAAACAGCCTTCTTACAGACACTGCCTAGTCCAGTGGACAAAGGGCAAGTCCATAACGGATCTGCGCCAAACAAGTGCTCAGAAAGGACGAGACTGTGACAGAACGGGGGGTGGGGGGGGACACACACACGCAGGTGTCCCACTGGCCCGACCTTGGAACACTGAAACATCCAAATGAGCAACGGCCACACTATAGAACTACATAGTTAAAATAGTACATTTTGTCACTTTTTCACCTGCTCAAGAACTAGCAAAAAACTTATAAAGAACCTCGTGAATACACAAACAAGCGATTTAGCCTAGAAATAAAATAAACTAGTCCTTTTTTTTTTTCTTAAACAGCCTTTCAAAACGAAGTTATTTTTTCAAAAAGAATAGTGATGTATTGGATGTGCCAAACACAGTTAACAACAAAGTCTCACAAAGGAGACGTTACTGGGCCCGCTCCGGCAAATCGATGAACAACGGGAAGACAGTGCAGTGACAGTGACCGTGGGAAAAAAGTGCCAGCGGCAGCAGGCCCAGGGCGGAAGTACAAGGGATGGAGCCGCTGTCCGACCCCTCAGGGATACGGCCCCCCAGTACCAATGGGGCACAGGGCTCCGAGTTATCAGCCCCCAACATCACTAGGCGTGGCCCAACAACCCCCAAAAACAGCAAAGCAAAAACTGTTAACTGCAACCAGGACAAGGTAAAATGATAAGGCACCTTAAGAGGCCACGGAGGGGAAACCCGTGTGTGATTCAGCCAAATACAATCGTGCAGAAAAGGTCTGGAATATACTGTACAAAATAAGGCCTCTTCCTCTCAGTGTCTGTACTGCAAATCATAATGCCCAGAACTAGAGAGTAAGAAAGGACGTACGGCCACGGAGGCAGGGGTGGGGGTGGCGGGAGGGAGGCTGGGAGCACCGGTGGTGGAGGACGGGCGCTGGCGGAGGGACAGGTGCTCGAGCGCCACACGGCTAAAGCGGAGTCATGGAAGCCTGCGACTCTCACGGTGATCCAGTACAAATGAAAAATGAAAAATAAATAACACCAAAAACATAAAACGCCTCCAGTAATCAAAGCCACCTGAGCCACAGAGGGAAACTCTGAACCAGCTGCCGGGATGAGCGAGAACAGGAGACGCACAAGTAAGCGCGAGGCGCGATTCCTCAAAGGGATGGTGTTCGGATCTGGAGAGGCGCCACCTGGGTGGGACTGTGTCGGGAGCAGGGACGATTTCCCGCACTGATCCGACATGTTTCCCAAACTGCTTTATGAAGAATAAAGCAGAAAATACAACACAACTCGCGCGGGGTTAGCGGGGTTGGCCGGGCTTAGTGCAGGGAGCGCCAGACACCTCTCGAGTTTCCATTTGCAATTTTTCGCAAAATTTTCAGTCTGCTATAGTCTACATCACGAGAAACACAGAAACAATATTCAACGAGGTTGCAGGCTGTTCCCAAATCAACGACAAAAGCTCATGAGAAGCCCTCAGGAAGCCACAGCCCTCAGGGTTAGGTCGCCCGCCCTGCCACAAGTCCCCGAACCATGATGCCCGCACGCCCCTGGGGCACCCAGCGGGCGTCACTGCCCAGGCCTGCCATAAGCCGGCTACCCGCTGGGCTGGATCCCTCCGGAGACGGAGAAGCGGAGAAGCGAAGAAGCACTCACACCCGGGCACCCCAGCACCGGGGGCCACGCTCACCCTGAGAGACGGACACACTGACGGTCTGCGAACCGCTCTTCTCCGTGCTGGCCGCTGGCTTGACCACCTGGACGCCGATGCCGCCGATGTAGGGGTTGTAGTTGTAGGTGCTGTAGTCGGCGCCCCAGTAGTCGTACCACGTGCTGCTGATGGGCTTCGGGGAGACGGGAGAGCGGGAGGGTCACGGGGCCTCCTCACGGGGAACGGGGCGTCACACGCACCGTCCCACCGCACCCGCGGCTCAGAGCCGACATCCAACCCTCCCGCGCAACGCCCAACACAGGGTCCCCGTGAGCTACAGCAGTCCCTCACTGATATCATCTTCACTGCAGAACAAACTCTAAAACTGAATCGTCCATTTGGACCCCGAGAGGTGAGTCAACACCCTTCATGAAATAATGAGCACTGGGGTGGGCCGTGGGGGGACTAAGGGAAGGGAGGGCGGCCTGGGTGTCAGCCGCGACAGCCTGCATACCCCCATAAGCCTTCCGGGGACCCCGTCCCTCTTGTGGCAGGAATGCCATGGTGCCCGGGGGGCTGGGGAGAGAGGGCAAGGGAGGGGCAGGGCTGACCGGGCTTCACCCCCAGTGGCCCTCATGTTTCCCCGAGCCCTGCCAGGAGTGCTCGCTGGGCACAGAGGCAGGAGGAAACCCCAGGGGTCACTTTTTGTATTACTTTATTCTAATACAAAATAAAGAAATAAATAAAACAAATGAAGGCCAGAGAACTGGCCCACGACTGGAAGTTTATCCTAAGTGGGCGGGGAGAGGAGTGGGCAGCTGGGCTAGAGAAGGGACCACTGTGACAACGACAGCTGGAGACGACCACTCTCGAGGAGAACGGAGGACCAGAAGGAGGAAAAGGGACAGACAGGATATGCAGGATAACCTTAGAGCGTCTGTACCAAAAACCGTAATGATCAAAAGGGAAGGAGAGAAGGAGGGAGGGAGAAAATGTGTGTGTGTGCGTGTGAGGGGGAGAGGGGGTTGGAAACAGACTGACGGGGGACAGTGAAGTTTGGGTCTGCCACAGACTGGGGTTGGGGGGATGGAAAGGCGATGGGAGGGAAACTGAGGACCCTGGGGGTGGGAAACGTCCACCGGTGGAGGGACGGGTGCTGGAACACTGTCTGACTGAAACCCAGTCATGTGCAACTGTGTAGCTGTTTATCTCACAGTGATTTAATTAAAAAAATTTTTTTGAAGGATGAAACAAGAATGTTAACTGTACGACATACAGTGCTAAGAAAGACTGCACCTAGTAGACTGCCAGCGGGCGTCTAAGTTTTCTTCTTCTGACCCCAAAACCAAACCAACCGAACCACCCCCGCTGGTACCGAGAGCCAGCCACTACCCTTGGGCGCAGGAGGCGGCCGGCTGTGTCCCAGCATACCTTAAACACTTTAGCGGCAAGAGGGTCTTTCTCCAAATCAATATCTAGAGGGTCAATGTCGACTTCCATGAGATCATGAAGCAGCTCAAGGTCAATTTCTTTATCTTTTTCCAACGAGGAAAGAGGAGGTGCGCCTTCAAATAATTCAAAGGGGGTTAATAGTGTGGTATTTCACATAAGACTCGTATTTTCATTATGTAATGTTATTTGTTACAACAGGATGTCTGAGAGAAAATAATCTCAATTTTTTTATGAAATAACAAAGCACTAGTAACTAAACGCAAAAATGTGCTCGGTAACACACATTTTAAAACACCATGAAAACGATTCACTTCCTAGGGGAAAGGATAATGAAATCATCCATCACTGAAACAAATCATGTAAATCTTGCTGCGGCCGACACACGACCGGTTTGAGGATACTGTTCACTCCAGTTCCTTCCTTACTTACATGCTACATGCGTTAGAGAAAACTGACACAGCATTAAAGTGAAAAACAGAGGTCAGAGTTGTAAAACAGTGTCCCCCTTATTTTTCTATTTTCATTGAAATAACGTTCTCATGTGCCTAAACTCTCACTAGTCTTCTAGACTGAAGATCCTGAACTTCCCACTACCACACAGAGCTGTAACATCCTTTTTTAGCAAGCCTGGCTGGACTTTTGGGTCCACACTGCCCTCCCTCAGGGCACAGGGCAGGCAGATACTCCCCCTGGGGCACAGAGCGGGCCAACTCCCTCCCCTCGGGGCAGAGCACAGGAACTAGAGCAGCTGGGGACTGCTAGCAGACAGAAAGTCTCCCCCACCTTTAGGGGAGATGAGGGAAAGCCTCTGAGGACGAGCTCTCTCTGCACCCGACTCAAGACTCCGTCATGGGAGTAAGTGACCCACGTCTGTTCCAGTGAAGAAAGGGCGGGAAGACACCAAAAAATGACCAAGATGCCTAAAAGGACTAGTTCATCTACCAATGATCACAGGGCAGGAAGTCAGCAAGGCCTAAGAAGCAGAGCAGCGCCAAGTCCGTCCTGAGCAGTCATCAGGGAAGGAGGGTGCGTGTGAGCAGGACAGACACGAGGCATCTGCATCCAGAGGGCGCTCGCCTTGCTGCGGGCCAGGCTGCCTTTCCCCACAGCCGATGTCGGCACACGCAGGAGAGCGTGACCGTATCACAGCGCAGTGCGAGTGGATCGTAACAGCACCGTAACCCACATTCACGACAGACAGCAAAACAAGGTGGCCACTAGGCGGAGGGGACTGACCCTGGGGGCCAGACCGCACGCGCACCCGCCAGCCCCCGCCTACCTGTCATCTCGTGGGTCAGCGGCTCGTCGATGGTCTCCAGCAGCTGCGCCGCCGACTGCTGCAGGGAGTCGTCCGAGTCGCCCGCCGTGGCGCCCGCATCGTCGCCCACGGTCCCCTCCTCCATGGCCTCGGCGGCCACGGGAGCCAGCAGCTCACCTGCAGGACAGAGACGGCCGGACGCGCTCAGCAGCCAGGAAAGCCCAGCCGGGGCCATCAGCAGCTCCCTCCGGGCCACCGGGCGTTCCCCAGCCAGCCGCCCTCGGAATGGCATCATTAGGAAGGTGCCAACAGCCCCTTGGTTCACAGAAGAAAATCTCAGCCTTCCAGAACCTTCCCAAAGGTCACATGAAGAAACAGTGACGGGGCTGGAGTGATAGCACAACGGGTAGGGCGTTTGCCTTGTACGCGGCCGACCCAGGTTCGATTCCCAGCATCCCATATGGTCCCCTGAGCACCGCCACAAGTAATTCCTGAGTGCAGAGCCAGGAGGAACCCCTGTGCATCGCCAGGTGTGACCCCACTCTTCTCCAAAAAAGGTTCCAGGTAAGCACGTGAAGGGTCTGAGAAGGGAATGTGGCTGAGAGCTTTTTTCCCCAAAGAGAGGGCTGTTTCCCAGAGGAAGGCCCGAGGAGTTCTTCTCTCTGGGCCGCAAAGAGAAAACAGACGGGAGAACTTTGCAGGGGAGGCAGAGAGTGACTCCCCCTGCAGTGCCATCTGCTCTCATGTGCACCTGCCTGTGAACAGACCCCCCACCCCCACCCCGGGCGCAGAATTGAGTGCCAATGGATGTTAATTCACGAGGGAAGAGAGCAGAGGACATTTCGTTGGAGTCAGTTGCATTTGGACCTGGAATACAGATTTTCCTTGTATCACCCCGTTATCGCCTGTATCACAACCATGTTGGAAAGAAGTTTAAGGGTGCTGAGGAAATGTTTGAGAAGTCCTCCTTTATCATGTGGGCCATACCCAGAGATGCTCAGGGCCTACTCCTGGCTCTGCACTCAGGAATTACTCCTGGCAGGGCTCAGGGGACCACATGGGATGCCAGGGAGCAAACCCAGGTTGGAGATCAAACCCTTTGCTGCACACAAGGCAAATGCCCGACCCTCTGTACTATTGCTCCGGCTGACATCATGGATCCTTTAGAACACCCGAGCCATTTGTTCAGAGAAGGCACTCTTGCTCAGGGGAGTCGGGTCTGATTTACACCGAGTTAGGAAAGGTGAACCGATAGCACAGCAGGTAGGGCATTTGCCTTGCACGCGGCTGATCAGCGTTCGATTCCCAGCATCTCATATGCTGGTGGACCCCCGAGCACCACCAGGAGTGATTCCTGAGTGCATGAGCGAGGAGTAACCCCTGTGCATTGCCGAGTGCGACCCAGAAAGCAAAATAAATAAATAGAAAGGTGAGATCATAGATACTCTGTTTGCATTGCTGTGATTGGTTGCTACACTTAGTATGTGCAGAGATAACTTGATATTTGTGAAAGATATTGTCTGCCAGCACATGGTCCAGACCTAGAAAGAAATTAACTACTATGTTACGGTCTATCCATTTTCGGTTTTTTTTTCGGTCACACGTGGCAATGCATAGGGGTTCCTCCTGGCTCTGCACTCAGGAATCACCCCTGGCGGTGCTCAGGGGACCCTATGGGATGCTAGAATCGAACCCGGGTCGGCCGCGTGCAAGGCAAACGCCCTCCCCGCTGTGCTATTGCTCCAGCCTTAGTGGTCTGTCCATTTTCAAACCCCAAGTCCTACAGAATAAGGGGAAACTGACTCCCTGTGTAATCTGGAGGTACGGTGTCCTTTACTTTCCCGAGAAGTTCCGTTTGGCTGCTTTCCCCCGTCCACCCGCAAAGCGTTTCAAGTCTCCGATGCTTTCACTTGTCTGCTGCCTGTGGACGGAGGGCTGGCGCCAACACTTGCCTGCCTGTGTGGTTATTTCCAGGGATGCGCCGTCTGTTTTCTGCGGTTTCATGACTGATCTTTCTTGGCCTCCCAGTTGAAGATAGAAAGAGAAAAGTTAGAAGGGTGAAAAAAAAAAAGGAGGGGGGGAATCTTGGCAGCAGTTCTGTTGCCTCTGGGATCTGCACGTCAAAAAGATGAATTTGGGGTTTGATATGTTTGGCCGCGGCGTGGGGCTCACTCCCAGGCTACTTGGTGTGTGCTCTTCGTGTAAGAAGGTTTATGTGCATGGCTAGAAGAAGATGTTGATTTTCTCAAAAGAAATGTCAGATGTGAAAAATGATAAATCTCTCGTTTTCATATATAGCCCAAATACTTGTAAGTATGTTAAGACAAAGGGTTGCACTTCAGTAAATGTGTGCAGGAGAAAATAAAATACACAATATCTAAGTAACACCTATTTTGTGAAGAATTATAGGAAGAGAAATATGTAATCGCAGCCCTCCTATTTGCTGCAGGAGACTAGAGAACTGGGTCAGAACAGAATTTAATCCAGCTCTCCACTTTTTTTGTGTGTGTGTGAAAATCTGTTTTCTCCTAGTATATTAGAAATGTTTTTAGGAGTAAAACCAGTTTAAGTATCTTTCTCATCTCTTCCCCTTTGGGATTTTAGGAATGTGTTCCCTCTATAGCAAATTCAAACCCATCTTCTCCTTTTTTTCTGGCTTTTGTAGAATCTGGCTGTGTATAGAGAGAAGGAAAAGGAAGGAGAGGCCTTTGTCAATATGGAAATACATGATTCCTTTGCTTTTTTCTCAGATGAAGCTTAGATGTTTAATTGTGCTTCCTGGTTTTATTGTTATAAATTTATTTTTTTTAAAAAAAAAACTATTTTATGTCACATTGCACTTAAGCTGCTTTGCAACCTAATTGAGAATTTTTCCTTACACGCTATGGAGGCTTCTGTTTAGGGTTTTAACCTTTGAACGTGGATGGAGGTTTTCATACAAGTTAGCAAACATTTGGCACTTTGGGGACCTTCCCCCACACGGCCCCTGTTCTGGGCTAGGGAATGTCGCAGGCATCTGTGACTGCTGAATTCCACAATTCCCTTTATCTTCCAACCCCACACACTCAGAGCTCCCTTGAGGAAAACTGAGACCAAGACCTTTCCCCTGTTTTCTTGGCCATTCACTGGAAGAATCTGACCACAGGGTGTGATGGGTGTAAGCCGAAATGCTCTTCCTGGCTTTTTCTGAAGCTGTTTCTCTACCACGACGCCATCTGTGCCCGGGTGCGACCTGGATTTGAGTTGGAATGATGGAGAATTTTCCTCCGTAAACTCAGCCCACTTGCTGGTCTTCAGAAGCTGAGTGGAGAGAACTCAGGACAACCTCGAAGGACTTAGGATCTGTCCTTCCCTTTTTTTTTTTTTTGTAAACTTAGGAAAGGGCACGTTGAGTCAGTGGCAGCCCATCCCTGGGCTCAGTGGGGACGTATTTCTGGGAAGGGGACAGAACTTGGGGTGATCCGAAGCACTGGGTGGGGCCAGACCTCAGTGCTTTCTAGTATGACTTTTCCTTTGAACAGTAGCTGCTTACTTCCGTAGCAAGACTACAGTAATTGTAAGAAAAATACATTTTGCGGTACATATTATCTTCTACAAGATAATCAATGCGTGGGAGCGCGTTTTAAAAAATTCCCTTGAGTTGCAGTGGGTCATGAAGGGATGTTATTAAAAAAACCATTCTGGGGGTTGGAGCGATAGCACAGCAAGTAAGGCATTTGCCTTGCACACAGCCAACCCGAGTTCGATTTCCAGCATCCCATATGGTCCCCCGAGCACCACGAGGGTTAATTCATGAGTGCAGAGCCGGGAGTAACCCCCCTTGCATTTCCAGGTGTGACCCCAAAAACAGAAATAAAAAGAATCATTCTGAAACACCTATTTCATTACATGTGTTTTCTTATTTTTCACTTGTATTCCAATTTATTTGCTTTTACTGTATTTTTGGATTTCGGGGCTGGTGTACTCAAGACTCACTCCTGGCTCAGTGCTCAGGAATCACACCTGACTTGACTGACGGGACCGTGAGTGGTGCCAGGGCTCAAATCTGGGTTGGTCACATGTAAGACAAGTGCCCTGCCCACTGCACTATCATCCCAGCCCTTGTCGATCATTTTTTAAAATTAAAAGCAGCAACCAGGAGGCAGTACAGCTTACAGACGAGGCGTGAGCTTCTCTGGGTTTGACTTCTAGCACTGCAAGTTCCCCTGAGCACTGCTTTCTGAGGTAAAAAGAAAAAAAAGAAAAAGGCCAAGATTTACTTTTCCCTGAAATAATTGTCCAATTGGTTCATCACTATATTAGAAACTGTCATAAACCATGAGATGAAAAAAAACATGCATAGGTCAGGACTGGAGAGATAGCACAGCGGGTAGGGCGTTTGCCTTGCACGCAGCCGACCGGGGTTTGATCGCCGGCATCCCATATTGTCCCCCAAGCACCGCCAGGAGTAATTCCTGAGTGCAGAGCCAGGAGGAACCCCGTGCATCACCAGGTGTGACCCAAAAAGCAAAAAAAAAAAGCATAAGTGATATAAATTTTACAAACCTTTATGCCAGAAATGGGTTATGTAACAGGCAGTGAATTTAAAATCGATATTATGAAGAAAATCCATGATTTTCGTCGATTGCATTTCATCTTAGAACAAAGGAGTAATGAAGTAGGAGATGTGAGAGTGGAAAGAGCCCCTCGCCGCAGAGGCTGAAGCAGGAAAAAAGGGACTAAGATGCTGGATGTGAAAACAACGAAGTGAAAAATTTCCATGGAAAGCGTGGAAATCAGGCTTGGTCTTGCAAAAACGAAGAGTCAGCAAAATTGAAGATAAAAATTCCAGTGATGATTCCTGGAAAAGACAGATAAGTGAAATTTAGGAGAAACGAAGAAACCGTTGGAGAATTATTAGATTCTGGTGGAAAATAAACGTCAGATAATAGGAATACCAGGAAGGTGGCAGGGGAGGGGGCGTGTTGAGGGAGAGAGGGAGAGAAAGAGAGAAAGAGAAGGAAAGAATGGAGTAGGAATGGAAGAGTCTTTAGAGAATAGTAGCTGGTAAGTCCTCAGACCTCAGTTTAAAACCAACCATAGAAATCCAGGAAATTACCAGAAGACCCAAAATTTTATTAGAAGATTTATAGCGACACATCATTATTATGTGCTGGACACGTAATGAGATTTGGAGACGAACGCTGGACTAGAGCTGTTAACGACTAGATTCCACGGGACCTCAAAAGACCTACCAGGTGGTCAGACTTCTTCGTCAAGACCCTGAACGATCGGTTTGAGGTTCTTTGTGTTCCTAGAACGAACAGACGCCGTTGGGCTACACTAGCACGTGACAGGGACAAATGGAGTGTTACTGGCGCCCGCTCAAGCAAACCGATGATTAACAGGAAGTCAAGTGATCAAGTGATCATTACTATGAAAAACCAATCATTAAGAACATCGCAGTGTCCTCCTGGGGGGGAGAGGGGTATATAACATAGAAGGCACCTGGTTAGATGCCTCTTGAAATTAAGTTTTGGGGTCTGAAACTTAGTAGCATAAGATTTATTTCCACACAGCAGAGAATGAAGTTATATGCAGTACTTGTCCGTAGAAAGTAGAAAAATTCATCTTTTAATTAAAAATAACATTTGGCGATTTGTTATTTGCATTTGAGGAAGGGATTGGGTTCAAGGTATTTTTATTTTTTCATTCAATCAAAACTTTGAATTTAACAATGAAATTATTTTCTTTTGGAGCAGGTCTTTAAAGTATTTTAATCTAAAATACATTTTTGCGTAATAAAACTTCACTGAACTTGACTACACTAAATAGCATTTTAAAGGATTATTTTTTGGTATGTATCTGGAGGGTTTGATTATTTAGTTTGCTTATTTTCCATTGCAGTTATAATTATTGAGACTTGATAATGTTCTACTAATTAAAATATGTTTACACTATTAATTGGTAATTACCACCAATATTTGACCTGTTTGTGTGATTTCTAGTATAGCACTCTATTTTATTTCATTTAAATTTAATTTTATTTTAATTTGCTCTTTGGGTCACACCCAGTGATGCGCAAGGGTTCCTCCTGGCTCTGCACTCAAGAATTGCCCCTGAGTGCAGAGCCTTCTGGCTGTGCTTGGGGGACCATATGAGATGCTGGGAATTGAACCTGGGTTGGCCGAGTGCAAGGCAAACACCCTACCCACTGTGCTATCGCTCCAACCCTAGCACTCTATTTTAAAATAAAGCTATTCCATGTTTTCTTCATTGAAAATGGGAGGAAACTTTTTAAATGCTGCAAGTCTTCAAATATTTATGGATGTCCATTCTACTTTTCATTGTAGTCTCATCACATTTTGAATTCACAAAGGTGCTGTGCGTTTTTGAATACATAATCCGATCATTTTATCTTCATTCTCTTCAACTCGTGGATTGCAAATATATAGTAATTCTGATGTTAAGAGTAGCATGCATTCATTTGTTTCCAGATGTCAGGGATAACAACTAGTAATATTTGGCTTCACTTTATACTTTTTAGTGTTTGGATGCTGTAACAAAATGAGATCATATATTTTTTTGCTCTTTTTTTCCCTGGCACTACATGATTTATATTTTCCTGGTATGATCTAAATCCCATGATAAAAGGATTCCATTGGAGTCAGACACAGCTTCTTAATTATTATTCCCCAATTGTTGACATAAAACTGTTCTCTGGTCTCTTGTACAGAAACATGTTTTTTCTCCCAATGATCATGATCCCTGGACTCTAGTTTTCAATGTTTAATTCCAATATCAAAGAGTCTTTCTAGCATCTTGCATATGCGTGGTTAAGCACATCAGTCTTCTTGCTCTAATGCTTCATCTCTAGACACAACACACGTTCATAGCTTTGTTTACTTGATAAGGGGAAAGTAATACCTCATTTCAATTTCTATTTACTATTCATGAGTTTAGTTTCTTTTAAATCTTTCCTCTTCTGTGAAATGTACTTTAGAGCTAGAATCTTGATGGTTATTGTTTTCTATCACTTGATATGGATGAAGATTAATCACTTGTGAGTATTTTCCAGAGTATCCCTATTCTTTAATTACCTTTAAATTTGTTCAAGTGGCTCTTTATTTCATTACGTAGACTCTGTGCCACCTCCCCTGTTGTGTTGTGATCACTGTCACTGTCACTGTCACTGTCCTCCCATTGATCATCGATTTGCTCGAGCGGGCCCAGTAACGTCTCCATTGGAGACTTTGCTGTTACTGTGTTCGGCATATCGGATACATCTATTTCTATCAGTGTTTCCCCCTGATGATCTTTTTTCGTATTCACTGTTTCCATCCTTCTGGGAGCTAACAGTGCACAGACTTTTTCTGGCTGACTGAGGATCTCTATTCTAAGGGAGACGTGTCTCGTATGTTTGCCTTTCAAAAATCTCAAACACAGACTCCTGTAGTGTAGACTCTTCTTACGCGACCCGCTCGTGGCTTTTGACTGTTGCTCTTGGCCGAGAGGGAAGGCGTCCAGCTTCCCCTGACGGCTGCGGTCCGGACCCTGCTTCCAAACCACTCTTTCTCCGGTGCTGTGGCCCCCAGCCCTCAGCCTGAGAAGTTTGACGAGGACAAGCTGTGCCGTCTTTCGAAGGCTTAGTGTGAGGGCCTGGAAGAGTTGTGCGAGTGAATACTTTTTGTCCAAAATGGGTTGAAACGAGCTTAATCGCTTCCAGAAGCCTGCAGCTGAGCTTTGACAAGCTTGGAGGGGAAATAAAAGGGATTTTCAGTGGAAAATGGGAGCCGTGGGCTGCCAGCAAGAAAGGGTCCCGGCAGGACTGGTGCTCCAGATTTGGGAGGATGGCATGGATCTGGGGCCGCCGTGGACATCACTGCAATCACACGTGTGGCAGACACGAGACGTGCGAGAGGAAGAGGTGGCGAGGGCAGCGTGCTCCGGGCTGTGGAAGCCACAAGTGCCCCCGCTGCAGGCCTGTCGTGGGTCAGACTTTGTTCTAGGCTGTGGCCACGTGGCCATGAGCAAAATGGACATTGTGTCTGCCTTCTTTTTTTTTTTTTTTTTACTTTTTTGGGGGTGGTCACACCCAGCGATGCACAGGGTTACTTCTGGCTCTGCACTCAGGAATTACTCCTGGCGGTGCTCAGAGGACCATATGGGATGCTGGGAATCAAACTTGGTTTAGCTGCATGCAAGGAAAATGCTCTACCCACTGTGCTATCGCTCCAGCCCCCATTGTCCCAATTTTCCCAACCACCCCTTAAGCTTGCTCTGACAACAGGCCCTCAATAATTTATTTTATATTGCTTGTTATCAATAATTTGCTAACAGAATGATAAAAAATGTTTCCTTAGAAGAAAGTTAGTGAAGATTGTTGTATCTCACCATGAAACAGTTAAGCCCTTCTATCTCTTAAACCTTTAGAGATTTCTAAGATGTTCAGGTTAAGCCTTCTGTGTGGATATTTTCCTAATTGAGATGGGTTGCCTTCCACATTACATCCTATCCCATCTGGTGTGCCACTCCTGGTTTATCAGTGTTGTAGAGTTTGAGATGTTGCTCCACGAAATCAAAAAATTTTAAACAGGATGATACAGTTGAAGTTAAATTTTTAACTAGGTGGTGGCATTGGTGTGTGTGTGTGTGTGTGTGTGTGTGTGTGTGTGTGTGTGTGTATGACCTCTGGGACTTCCAGAAGTACAGAGATGAGGGAGGAGGTAGTCCATCCTCGACACCACAAAATCCTGGAGATTTCAGTCACAAAACCTGCATATGTGAGTTTTTCAGCAATTAATTTCTGGGAAAGACTTGTCCTGAGAAGTAGAGTTTGGCTAGAGTCATGGCAGCAATTGTGAAGTGTGGGAAGCTTTTGGTTGCTGGGGCTCTGTTTAGGGGAGCACTGGGCTGACTACTCTTCTCTGAGGTGCCACAGATGACTCAGCCTCAGTCTTTCTTGTTGAGAATCTTTTTTGACATAATCTTTCAGGGACATGGTGCTGAACAGGTGAGACTGGCACTGAGCTCAAAATTTAGCCAGGCGAGGGACAAGCCAAACTGCTAGTTCAGTGCTGATGAGAACAAGAGTTTATGGGAGGGATGCAAAGAGTGATTAGGAAGCAATATAGAAGAAAGATTGGGGAAAAGAGAGAAGGGGAGATACCATGACTAGCAGAAGTCATGAATTGGGACTTTTTTTTTACTTTTTGGGTCACACCGGCGATGCTCAGGGGTTACTCCTTGCTCTGCACTCAGGAATTACTCCTGTCAGTGCTTGGAGGACCATATGGGATGCGGAGATTGAACCTGGGTCGGTCTAGTGCAAGGCAAACATCCTACACACTGTACTATCACTCCGGCCCTGGATAGGGACTTTTTAAAATTTCCTGATTTATTTTATTTTAATTATTTCATTTTGATTTATTTATTTATCTTTTTACCATTTTTATTAAGTGTTTGGGATTTTATTTTATTTATTTTTTTTTTATGTAGGAGTATGGCTATTTAATCAGCCACTAGCTTTAGCTGATTAAATTGGGCATGAACTCCACCTTACTTTTTAAAATTTTTTATAATTTTATTTATTGAATCACCATGAGATCAGTTACAAAGCTTTCAGGTTTAAGTCTCGGTTATACAATGAAATACCCATACCTTCACCAGTGCCCATTCTACACCTCCCAAACCCCCAGTATATCCCCATCCCACACCCTCCCCCTACCTGTGGGGCAGATGATTTCACATTATTCTCTCTCTACTTTGATCACATTCAATATTTTGACACCAGACACACCATTATTATTTGGGATTTTACCCCAACACTCAGATCTGCTGAAAAGGCAACAGTAGGCAATTTGTTTTCTGTTGGTGGTTATTAATAACATATGATATCGTGTGGCTGCATGATTTTGAAATTCTGAAATTTTAACACTTAAATCTGGAGGGACTTCTGCCAAAACCTGCTGAGTTCCGAGATTTATTCCCGAGTCTCTGCCATTAAGCAGCTTGATCAGGAGCCAGAAAGGCTGTTCATGGGCGGCAACTTGGGGGTCTTGTTGGTATGTGGAGGAAAGGGCCGGCTCCACCCCCATCCTATGAGGCCCCGCATGTGTTGTTACTGCAGGCCCAAACCTGACTGTCCAATGGCCTCTGGCAGATGGTGGTCAATGAGCCTCCAAGGGGGAGCAGGTGGAGGGACAGCACCCTTTCCGCCCTAAGGTAGCCTGGCGACAGTAACCTACTGTGGGGTCCAGACACATTTCTGCCCAAAGCCGCTGGGTTTTGAGATTTGTTTCTGAGACTCTGGGATCATGGCCATTAAGCAGCTTGATCAGGAGCCAGAAAGGCCATTCGTGGGCAGCCACTCAGAGTCTCGTTGGGGTGGGGAGGAAAGGGCCGGATCCACCCCCATCACATGAGGCCCCATGTGTCTCGTCACTGTGGGCCCAAACCTAACTGTCCAATGGCCTTTAGCAGATGTCAGCCACCAAGCCACCAAGGGGGAGCAGGTGGAGGGACAGTACCCTTTCCCCCTTGGGGTGGCCCACCAACAGTAACCTACTGCGGGGTCCGGATGCATTTCTGCCAAAAGCCGCTGGGTTTTGAGATTTGTTTCTGAGTCTCTGGGATCATGACCATTAAGCAGCTTGATCAGAAACCATAGAAGCTGTTCATGGGCAACAACTCGGGGTCCTGTTGGGATGGGGAGGAAAGGGCCGGCTCCACCCCCATCCACCCTCATCCTCATCCCATGAGGTCCCGAGTGTCTTGAGTGTCTTGTCACTGCAGGCCCAGACTGTCCAGTGGCCTCTGGAGGATGGCGCCCACTGGACCACCAGGGGGAACAGGCCAAGGCACGAAACTTATTCTCACCTGGGTTGGCCCAGCTCCGGTAACCTACTGCAGGGACCAGACTCATTTCTGCCAAAAGCCATTGGGTTTTGAGATTTGTTTCTGAGTCTCTGGGATCATGGTCATTAAACAGCTTGATCAGGAGCCAGAGAGGCTCCTGTTCATGGGTGGTGACTCGGGGTCTCATTGGGATTGGGAGGAAAGGGCCGGCTCCACCCCTATCCTGTGAGGCCCCATGTTTCTCATCACTGAGGCCCAAACCTGACTGTCCAATGGCCTCTGGCGGATGGCGGCCACCGAGCCACCAAGGGGGAGCAGGCGGAGGGACAGCACCCTTTTCCCCCTGGGGTGGCCCGGCAACAATAACTGACTGTGGGGTCTGGACACATTTCTACCCAAAGCTGCTGGGTTTCAAGATTTGTTTCTGAGTCTCTGGGATCATGGCCATTAAGCAGCTTGATCAGGAGCCATAGAGGTTGTTCGTGGGTGGCAACTTGGTTTCTCATTGGGGTGGGGAGAAAAGGGTCGGCTCCACCCCATCCCGTGAAGCCCCACGAGTCTTGTTACTGCGGGCCCAAATCCGACTTCCAGTGGCCTCTGGAGGATGGCGGCCACCGGGCCAGCAGGGGGAACAAGCCAGGGCATGAAACTTATTCTCACCTGGGTTGGCCTAACATCAGTAACCTGCTGCAGTGACCGTATGCATTTCTGCCAAGAGCCATTGGGTTTTGAGATTTGTTTCTGAGTCTCTGGGATCATGGCCATTAAGCAGCTTGAGCAGGAGACAGAGAGGCCATACCTCCAATTATATAGCTGAGCCTGAGGTGGTTTGTGGGTGTGTCTCCCACATACCTATCTTTTGGCTGTTTACTTTCTTGGTAAACTTTGCCCCAAGTTTTGGGAGTCTGGCCAAAGGCACAGCAGCAATTTTGGGGTAGCTGGAAGTCTGACATTGCCATCAGGCTGCTGATGCACTCCCCTCACAGGTACAGATTGACCTGCTGGCACTATAGTGTCCCCAGGATCAGACACTTTTTCAGCTGAAGTGTTTACCATACATTGTTGTGGTGTACCAGAAATCACATATGTTGTGGCACCAGGGATCCCAAATAGTTTCACTGTGGTTAAACTCAACTCCATCCCCTATTTTTTTTATCTTCAGAACAATTGCTATAACCCACAGCACAACTGTTCACCTGCAGCAAAATTGATTAGTGCAACTTCCTTCTCTTCAGGCTAGGGAGTTTTCCTAGAACTGTACAGGTGCATTTAAAATTAAATTTGATCACTAAAAAATGCTACTCATTATAGCGAAATTGGTATTGCAGTTTTGAAGGTGCTCTGCCCTAGAAACCACCATGATTCAGTTCTGAGTTTGTCATAGAAGGGTAGAAAAGGTGGAGGGATGGGCCACGTAAGAGGGTTGGGCCTCCCACAAAAAGACTGTCTATAATTCACCCCGAGTCCCAAATTATTCCACACCTTCATTACAAAAAAGAATAAAATTGGAACCCTATCACCACTCTGCAACCTTCTGCTCCTCATTTTTGGAGAATCCTTTCCTTTCCTTTTAAGTACTAACTTTGTTTAGAGATAACTCACACATTCATAAAATCTTTTTTATACAGCATCAAGAACACATCCTGCTCTGCTGTGACTACTCTGTTTGCTTTAATTTGACAGATTGACCAGCTTGGGAGAAGAACCTAGAGATACAGGGGAAACTTTCCTTTTGGCCACTACAAGCACCCAAGAGATACAATACATTGCATCATCTTGGAAATACTTCAGAATTAAATGCAACAGTAACAGAAATTTAGGCCGGAAAAAGAAGGGTGTATGAATAAGATGTTTGTAGGATACCTTTTCCTTCTTCCAATATGAGTTACTGTTTGAGAAGTCTGCAAATGAAGTGGTAAGTAGGAGAAAGAATGATTTTTTTCTGCTAAAGTTGTTATGTTTGGGGTATTTGTGGTGCCTTGGAGAGGAGGGAGTAGCAATATGAGAGAGAGAGAGAGAGAGAGAGAGAGAGAGAGAGAGAGAGAGTGTGTGCTTTGCCACCCTGTTAGTATTCTGTCTGTCTTACCAGTGAAATTCTTGGGGTGAGGGGAGTAGTATGGGTAAGACTAAAAATGTCTACACAAACACCTGCACAGTATGGGCACCAAAGTGCTGACATCTGCCCAGGTCTCCAAGATTTATTGTCTATTTTTGCAGAAAAGAATTTTAGGAGAAGATAAGCAGTGCTTTAAAAATGTTTATTTAGGACATATGAGAGAGAAGGGAGAGAGGGAAGGAGAGACTGAGTGGGAATTTCACTAAGTAAAAGAAAGGCATTTTGTAGCATAGCAGGTGCCTGGGCAACTTCAGAATGGAATGTTCACCATTCACTCTTTTAAAGTTGGGCTTTAAAAAAGGGTTTTCTCTTGGTTTGGGGCTTTCTGTGTAGATGAGTGCACAGTGACAATATTGAAAAGGGCAAAGGACTTTTATCTTTGGTGGCATTCTTTCATATTCTTATTTTAAGGACTTTTGTTTCCCTCTCTGCAGGGGTCCAGCCTTCTCTGTTTGGGTTAGCATTGATAACATTTAGTCTTCCTCTCAGCATTTCCAAAGAGAGTCCAACTTCCATACTTCCCAGTGGAAAAAGGGCTGGTGACAAAGTCACTTCTTTGAATATTATTTCTGGGTTTTATTACTTCCCCAAACTAATTGCCAAGAGAATACCTTGCTTAAATGTAATGGGAAAGGGTAAGTGTGCAATTCGTTAAAGAGCTAGAGATTAAAAAAAGGAAAAAAAAAAGACCTACAGTTAATGGGGGGGGGGGGGAGGGAGGAAGGCCGTAGGGACCATGGCTTAAGATTCATTTGGATAGCAGGCAACTGTCTCTTGCATTGTCTGCTTTGATGGAAATACTTAATCTGTCTCATGCAGCTGAATTCACAGGAAACTCCCATCAAAGAGAACAATGAACTGTTTTCTGGAGACTGGTTTAGTCACATAAGATCATTCAAATAATACTTCTTTCTGCACCTGTTTTAATTAAAGTGTTTTACCTTTAATGTTGGGAGTCTGAGTTAGTGCCTGTGAAGGTCAGCTTTCAGGGAGAGTCAGCATGCAACTCAGTGCCCAACTCCTGTAACTCTAGGCAGTTTTTCTTTCTTTCTTTCTTTCTTTCTTTCTTTCTTTCTTTCTTTCTTTCTTTCTTTCTTTCTTTCTTTCTTTCTTT
>JAOXYA010025199.1:0-13260 GCA_028565675.1 Sorex palustris | reverse complement strand
CGGGGGGGGGGGGGGGGGGGGGGCGGGGGGGGGGACTGGGGCCCGGATGCTGCCTGCAGATGGATCTCCGTGAGGAGTAACTTGGGCTGTTCTTTCTACCTTTGTCAGAACTCGCTCTTGGACTTGGAAGAAAAACGTTCGGCTTGGGGACTTGGGGAAGGAGTTCTGCATAGGGAGCTCCCGGAGTTGGTGAGTCTCTTTATTCCAGAGATTGCCACCCTGCCTGGCATCCATTCTCCCTTCCCCTGTTCTTTTCCCCTTTGCCCACCCCCACTTCCTTGTGATCATACCAGAAGCTGTCTGCAGGGAGTTAAACATTTATTTTTTTTTGGGGGGGTGAGGGTGGAGGCAGCTCCCACGCTGTGGTCAGGGAGCCCCGGAGTGACTCTTGGTGACTCAGCTTCCTGGGCCTGCAGGGTCCATGTGAGGACCTGAGGGTGTGACGCTGCTGGCACCCTGTGGGGCTAGGGACCGCCTGGGATGCCTCAGTGGGTCTCAGGCGCCTCCTGGGCTCTTTCTGGTGACACTGGAGGGGTGGGACATGTGCTGACCATCAAACCAGGGTTGGGCATGTGCAAAGCTACACCCCTAACCCCTGTTCTTTTGGTGGAGGGGAGTGGGGGGTGTTTGGGGTACACCCAGGGGTGCTCAAGGCTTACTCCTGGCTCTGTGTTCAGGTATCACTCCAGGTGTTGCTCAGGCGACTTATAGGGATACTGAGGCTTGAACCCAGGTCGCCTTCCTGCTATACTGTCGCTCATAAGTGTCCCTTAAGCACACTGGGCTTTTTCTTCAGGCCTACAGTTAATTTTTTATTTTTTTCTTTTCTGTACCTCCAGCCACAAAGTTTAGGGATTTTAAACGTTAAAACCTAAGTTAGATTTTTTTTTTTTGTATGCGATATGCCAGACACAGTAACAAGAAGTCTCACAATGGAGACATTACTGGGCCCGCTCGAGCAAATCGATGAACAACGGGAGGACAGTGCAGTGCAGTTTATTTAGTGTTAGGGAGGAGAAACCCTAGCACTGCAGATATGCGAGGAACATTCCCAGACCCTAAAATTTTAAGAAATGTGCCCATAGGGGCTGGAGCAACAGAAGAGTACAGAGGATGTTTGCCTTGCAGGTGACTGACCCAGGTTTGACCCCTTTGCAGTTCCCTGAGCCCCTCAAGGAGTGATCCCTGAGCACAGAGACAGGAGTACGCCCTGACCACAGCCGGTGGCCCAAAAACCCAAAAGAAAAGAAAGGAAAATGTAGCCATGGTGGGGGCCAAGGAGATAGCTTGGTGGTCAGGGTACCTGCCTTGACCATGTGGACAGCAGAGTTTGAACCTCAGCGTCATACAGCTCCCTGCCCCCAGCACTTCTGGTGGCCCCCACCCGGACCTGCCCACCCTCCCCCAAAGAGGGAATGATCTCCCTGATGGGAAACACATGGGCACACCCACTGGGAGTGTGTGTTTTCATCCCAACCCCTTCAGCTCGACTCTCCTAACCTCTAGGGCGCTGCCAGATGGTGGGTGGACTCCGAGTCACATGACCCGGTGGCCTTCTCCTTTATCCCTGTGCTGGTGCAACAGGTGCCCTATACTTTGTGTTGCCAATGCTCTGTCGGACTGTGATGCTCTGTGCATACCAATTTGTTCTCCTTTTTCTTCTTTTTTTTTTTTACTCTAAAGTTTATCTTGAGATTGCTCCATTTCAACGCATAATTTAGTAAACCATGTTTCGTACAGCCTGTCTCCCATTGGTGGACCCGAGGCTATTTTCAGCATTTTTATTTCTAGCTAAAACATTTTGTTAGCATTTGTCCTGCCAAGTCGCAGGCCCGCTGTGCACCTGCTCGTAGGTTTGTGGTGGAGAGGGTTGCGCGAAGCGTCTAGGCTTCGGGTGCTGGACATGCAAAGAAGCAGGCTGTTCTGAGCCCAAGAGGGAGAGCGAAGTTTCTGAATTGTTCCTTCGGCAAGATCTTGTGTTTCTCTCTCTCTCTCTCTCTCTCTCTCTCTCTCTCTCTCCCTCTCTCCCCCTACCCTACTCCCTCTCTTTCCCTCCCTCCCCCCTCTCCCTCTGTCTCTTTCTCTCTCACTCTTTCTTTTTTGGTTTACACCCCAGTGATGTTCAGGGCGTACTTGTTGACTCTGCACTCCTGGCAGCGTTTGGGGGACCGTATGGGGTGCTTAGAATTGAACCCCTGTTGGCTGCATGTAGTAAGGCAAGTGCCCTCCTTGCTCACTGTACCATCTTTCCAGTGTCAGATACCTTGTGCTGCTACAGAGGAGATCTGGGCTGGGGTGGGTGGGGTGTTGGGGTGCTGCTTCCTATTGCTGCCCATCAGTCTTTGGTTCCGCGCTGGTCTGCCCATCCCTGAACACCTGCAGTTGGCCTCCGGCCTCACCTCATGATAGGAGCCCGAGGAGCCCGAGGAGCAGCTGGAGCCTGAGTGTCCATGCTGCGGGGGAGGGGATGCCCCACCTCTGCAGGGCTGAGCAGCCCTGGGGCAGGGCACAGGGCCTGATGGGGGAGTTGTGGCTAAGAAACAAGCCGGGGTTCAGCATCCGCTGGTGGGCGAGCGCGTCCTTGAGGCTGCGGGATGATCTCGGGTGGGTCTCGTCACTACCCCTCTTGGTTTTCCGGCTTGTGCTGCAGAAGGCGCCTGGCTTACACAGCAGACGCCTGAGGGACGCTGGACTTAGGGGGCTCTGAGCCCTTCTCACCCCACCCCCCAGGGAGGAATGTGAGGGCGTGCAAGTGGGGGGCCATCCCTTGGGAGCCTTCTTGGGTGTGTGTGTGGGGGGGGTGAGAGGGTCATAGCCTTCTCTAGGCTGTGCTGGCCGCCCCTTGTCAGGGCAGGCCGGCGGGCCACTGTCCCCGGAGGTGACTGTGACCTGGTGGGCCGCGAGCTGGGCGCCTGCCCTTGGTACTGCCCCGTGAGAAGGCCGGTGGGTCCCGTGCCCAAAGCGCACAGAGGTCCCCATTGTGGCCTGCGGCAGCTTGGTGGCAGTGTGGCTGACCTGTGGGGGGGGGGAGGCGGGGCTGGGGGCTGACAGTGGAGCTATTCACGGGCGCTGCCCTGGTTTCCTGCTGCCGCCTATTGTGGATTTGGGGGTGGGGAGGGGCCGAGGGTGGCCCGGTGCTGCCAGCGGGAGGCCATTCTGCTCAGTGGAATCCTGGGGCGGGAGGGTTTAAGCCACGTTAACCCCCTCCTCCCCCCAGATGCTTCGGTGTTTGGCCAGGTGGGCCCCCATGCCCTCTCCCCCCACGGCCTGGGCAGGCTGGAGGGACCCAGCTTGGAGCCTGTGCCGGCGCAGGGCTGTGGTCTGTCTCCTCCCCGCGGGAGGCTCCTGCCCCAGTGCTGCAGGCCCAGCTGGGCCCTTGGGCGGGGGCCAGGCTCGTGCCTGCTTTGATTTTGGCCTCCCGGGCCCCCACTTGGCTTTGTCGTGCAGTGCACCAGCCCGGTGTGGCTGCCTCGGCTCTCAGCTGCAGAGAGAGGCCGCCTTGCTGGCTGGCAGGCGGGGCCGCGGCCTCCCCCGCGCCCTGCGCCACAGCCACTTCCCTTTGTTCTGTCGGCTCCAGGCTCTTGAGGCTCAGGCCGGCAGCAGGCAGGGGGGACTGGAGAGGTAGTATAGTGGGTAAGGCTCTTGCTTTGCATGTGGCCAATCTGGGTTTGATCCCTGGCATTCCATATAGTCTTCTGAGCACCACCACTGTGATTTCTCAGCACAGAGCTAGGAGTAACCCCTGAGCATCACTAGGTGTGGCCCCCAAACAAACAAAAGAAAAGAAATATGGGCATATTTAGTAAATTTGAATGCATGTCTGTGAGAAGGTGTGTGTGTGTGTGTGCGCGCACATGCGCTCGCGCTTGTGGAGAAACAACATAAAATGAAGGTAGCTGGTTTCTAGCAAGTTTATGGGATAAATGGAAACTAAGAAGTGGAGTTTAAAAGAAAAATAAATAACATATGATCTTGTTCTATCCAATTAGCCACTCTTCTGTCCTATGTAAGCTTAATGAAATCCCTTATGTGATAGTACATGCCAGGTAATCTGGTGATAACATACTTAACTTCTGTTTCCACACTTGCAAAATGGAAATAATCATAGATTCTGCCTCCTAAGATTGTTGTGATGATCAAATGGGGTAGTGTGGGTAAAAGATTAGTTGAGAAGATCAATGGAATAGAAACAGGGGAAGAATGAGAACAGAGCCTGACACATACCAGTTCTGTTACTAGTGGCTGCAGTTATCCCCATTAGATCCACAGGGAAACAGAATCTTAGGGCTGAGTTAAGTTCCCTGAAATCTACAGCTGGAGGGAGTGAACTCAGTACCTATTCTGCAGTGTGAACCCTTTACTTCATTCTGGATATGCGTCCGGATAACTGTCCCCTGTTGTTGAACTCTATCAGACTAACATTGGCTGGATTCTTGAGTTATTTGAAAAATAAGAATCTTCAGAACCTAGTGCTTCAGAGAGATGAATTGAAAGTACTTTGTTTGGCCCTATTGTTATGGAGGTTTTTCTCTGATGCCCTTGGCCTTCAGTGAACCCATGGTACTTATCACTCTCTTGCTCTTAGGGGCAGATCTAAAAGAACTGTATATTTAAAATAAATCTTTATGCTTCTTTGGCTCTTGATCCCAGTTTCATGTTCCTGTCAGTTGACTTTGTACAATAATAAAAACAAATGCTTTAAGAAGATTTAATGAATATACAGTAGTTTGAAAAAGGAGTACATTTTTCTCCTGTTATCTTAACCATTCCATTATAAAATAAGGTTAGAAAATAATCTGGTGAAATAGAAAAGAACAAATGCCAGTGAAAATGATCTCTCTTAATAAGTACATTGATTTGTTCTTTAATGGAGTCTTCTGTAGAAAGGCAAATGGATGAATCTGTAAGTTTTCTCAAAATAAAGATCTCAGACCCCTGGGGGGAAGCATTGGTCAAGAGGGCTTTCTACACTGACCAAGGGAAGGAGCTTGGGAAGAGAGCAAGGGAAGATCTCTGACCATTCCCCATGCTTTCAGCTTGCTGGGCAGTGGGATTCACTCTCACAGAACTGCTTGAAAGGAGATTCCAAGACCCTCTTTAGTATCACAAAGGTTCCATGTCTAAGGTGGGGCTGCAGCAGAGTTAGTGCTGAAAACTGGGAAAGTTGCACTGTGTCATCAGTCATTTCTTTTCTACTTTTCTTCTCCCCAGGAATTCCTGAGGAATTTTGGTCATTGAAAATAGAACTAAATGATCTCAGAATACAGCCTTGAATGGGCAAGGATATAGAAGATGGAAGGAGGTGCTCAAATGGTCAGTTGTTGCCAGAAAGCCATGTCTTGGTCTTCATCTCTGCTTCATCAGTGCTTCATCAGTGGTCATTTGCCTACTGGTCTTCAGGATTGGTGCTGACATTAACCATTCCATTATAAAATAAGGTTAGAAAATAATCTGGTGAAATAGAATAGAAATATGGTCATATCTAGTAAATTTGAATGCATGTCTGTGAGAATGTGTGTGTGTGTGTGTGTGTGTGTGTGTGTGTGTCCAGCTCCCCCTGCCAAGAGTTCTAATTTCCTTGGTGACCCTGAATCCATCCAGCTCTGTCACAACTGACCTCAGTCATTGAAACTTTCCCTTTTCCATAGTAAGCCCCATGTATGGTTCTGTCCTAGGTTGCCTGTCCACCCAGCCATTGGATTTAGCATCCTGCTTCGCCATTTGTCTGAAAGGCCAACCAATATGCTTGTGGCACTGGACTTGCAGTGGCCCTTGTCTTCAGCTTTGTAGAGTTTTTCTTTCTTCCTGTTCACATTGTCTCCAGGATTGGTACTTGAAGGACCTAAATGTGCTATTATAGTCAAACAAAGATCTTTAAAGAGAACAATTGTCATTTGTTTCCCAGTTGGTATTTCAGGAGATTTAGGAGGATAATCTTAGATGTACGTCAGCAAGCATGAGCAGGCCTCATCTTAATCCTTAAGCAGGAATACAGATGAATTGAGGCCTCATGAAACATGTACAGAGAATTTCCCATTCTCATTTCTCTGCCTCAGTTTCACTTATAGAAGTGTTGTGAGAGGAGAAATTGCCTTTTGACTCGGATGCCTGTTGCAGAGATAGAAAGTCAGATTTGAGGAAGGTCTTGCCAAACATAAGCACGTCTCACCCCTTGGTCCTATGTAAATCCTTTAGGTCTTACTTTGGAAACAACTAAGACTCCTCCAGATTGTTTTTAAAGTCCTGGTTTGAGTCAGCCTCCAAGAGGTGACTACTGTATTCCTGATCCTGTTTGGCTTGGCAAAAATTAAATGAACTGAAGTAGAAGATACTTCCGGCTCTTGGCTCTGAAGAAGAGAGAATAGTGAGGGTATTCAGAACCTTTCTCCATACTTACAGCACCCAATTGTGTCTGAGCTGTATGTTGTAGAGAACTTGGGATTAGATATCTATAACCTCTTGTAGCTGCAGAATGAGGCTCCCTGTACTCATGATGCTAACAGAGGAGGTTGAAGAAGGTGGGCCAAAGAAGTGAGTGTGTGTAGACAACTTTTTTTCCTCGAAACAGTGCAAGAGTTGTTGCAGAATCTTTCTTTTTCTTTATTTCTTTCTCTTTTTTATGGGATTTGGAGTGCTCCTTGCAGGGCTCAAGAGCTAACTCCTGGCTCTGCTCTTAGGAATCATTCCTGGTAGGCTTGCGGGATCAGATGGGATGCCAGAGATCAAATCCTGGTTAGCTGCATGCAAGGCAAGCACCTTACCCACTGTACTATTGCTCTGGCCTCTATTTTTTTTAATTGTTGTTGTTTGATTCATTGTGATTCTTGGTATTTTTCTGGTTTATCTAGGAAAATTTTCTAATTTTCAATATTCAAGATAATTGTGTATGAATTGAAACAAAAATTTGTAAAAAAAATAAGTTTTCTCTCTCCATTCAGGCTAGTCACCAAATACAGCCAAAAGTCTAGCCATGAGCATCACTGTTGTAGAAGAGGGCACAGATTAGAATAGAAATCTTCATCAAGTTCTTGAGCAGTGCACAGTGTGATCTTCTCACAGCTGCTTGTTAGCAGATTTTTTCTAGCACTGTCATATTTCCTTTTTTCCTGTTATTGCTAATGTCTGGGAATCTGGAAGCGAAGAGGTGGAGAAGGGGCCAACTGGTGGCATGTGAAGAGGTTTGAAGGCCCTATCCTGGAAATGCTTTTAGGTCCATGGTTTCTCTAAGCACGGATTACAGAAGTAGCTGCAGAATATCTTACATTTCTTAGGTTTCTTTATACCTTTTGTTTAGGTGGTATCTAGGTCTGTACTAGATGGTCAGTCTTGTTGCTCACCTTCTGTCCTTTGTTATTGAACTCTTTGATCCAACCTTACTTAGCTATTTTTAGCATTCTGAATGTTGCTGGCCTTTTCAGACTTGACTTCGAATAGATTGTTTTCTCTTTATGAAGGGTCCTCTCCTTTCAGTTCTTCCACACTTATCTAATTTGTCCTCTTAGTCCTTTGGCTTTTCAAGAATGGCCCATATTAGTCTGTATTTGCTTCACACATGCCTCTTATACTTGTGATTTTCAGTTATGAATTTAGGTATTTTCCTCAAAGTGAGGGTTCATTAGAGCTGCTTTGGCATTTGGTTAGCATGAACCTTTGTAGGTCATACTTTATACCCGTAAAGAATCATGTTAGGTAGGGGCTTGGCATAAGGAATATTAATTGAAGCCTAGAACTTCAATTCCTTTTTAGCCATGGTAATATTTGAGATCACTTGGTTCGTGTGAAGACATGAAAATTCCTTTCTCTTTCTTTCTTGTTTTATCTCCAGAACACTTAGCAAAGAGAAGGTTCACAATACATTTGGAATAAATTTGGAACAAGGGTATTGAAGGAATGGCAGGCATGGAAAGGGAAAAGATCTTAATAGTGATACGGTAGTATACTAAAATTCTGATGGGTAGCTGTAGGAAGTGGAGGCAAATTAGCTATCATACTTCACAGAGTGCCAGAATGTGATTGAATTTAAAATCCTTAGGCATTTGGGATCTGCTCAGTAACACCTTGCAGGTAGAGTCCAGAAACAGGGATTATAGTGTATTGTATAGTGAATTTGAACTGCGAAAAGTAGAAGATTGAGTTGTCAATCTGCCTTTCTGGGCAGAAAGTCAGACATAATCTAGTATAAACTTGGTTTCTGGTAAGATCAGAAACTTTTAAAATTGCCTCCTGCTTAAAAATAAAAAAAAAATGCCTCCTGCTTACCTTCAAGATTGTTGTTGCTTTTCTGATGAACAGGAGTTGCACATCAGGTTGTAGTGCTCACTCACTCAGCCCTGGTGCTCACTCCTTTAGTTACAGGGTTAGCACATGTGTTTTGCTGGGAGTCTCAGTCTAAGCTGAGACACAGTTATGGTTGTGGGGTGTTGTAGTGCTCATGTTTGTGCTTGCCAGGGCTTGCACTTTTTGGCTGTGCTGCTTACAGAACAATTTTAGTATTGTTTACAAAGAGATTATATCCTTTTTATTTTAATTAATTTTTTGGCTTTTTGGGTCAAACCTGGCAATGTTCAAGGATTACTCCTGGCTCTGCACTCAGGAATAACTCCTGGTGGTGCTGGGGGACCATATGGGATGCCAGGGACTGAATCCCGGTTGACCATGGCAAGGCAAATGCCCTACCCACTGTACTATCACTCCTATAACCCACCCCCTATTTTAATGGTGCCTTCACATACCTGACTGCAGTACAGTTGAGCTCTCTTGTGATGTTGGGTATTGTATTCAGCTAAGCTGCCAAGATCATAGTCAGCATATATGGAACACTGGGAATTTGAACTTCTGACCATATGCTTGCACGGAAGGTGTTCTAAGCCACTGAATTATTCCTCCAGTCAGGAGCACAAAACGTTTTGAGTAACAGATATCTGTATATGGGTAGCTGATTTTATCTTGGAAATGAAGAGAGAAATGAAATGCAAGTGGATTTGAAAACTAAGTGACCAAAAGTTATAGTGACATCTGTGACAGGATCACAGACTTGGAGAAATAAAGCTATGTGAAAGTGGTGACTCTGGTTTTTATTTCACAAGTATGAAGTTTGAAGAGCTATGAAACACAGGTCCAGTAATCATCATCATTTATACGACAAATAATGAAGGCCAAGTAAAATCAGAGTCTCATTTTTGAGACACACTAGTGGAGAAGACAGAAAATATGAAAAATAATAATAATTGAAAAAGTGTATATTATAGATAAAGCAAAGTCTGAGGAGTTATAACACAGCTAACTCAGTATACAGAAAAGACTTTTATTTGGACTTTGAAGAGTGACTAGAACTTTATTTGAGAGATAAGAGAAAGGATAATGTTCTGGAACAGTGATCAGAATGAGTAAAACAGAGAGAGCATAGTTTATTTGGAGCACATAGATTTAGTATGGGTGAAACACAGACTGCAGATCTAGAGAGCACTGGAAGATAAGTTCAGGCAGGTGCTAGGTGGAGGATAAGCAGTGGGCAAACCTTCATTCATTTCTTCATGCATTTTTTTTCCTGTAAAGAGTGGAAGTTTCTATACAAAGTGTGGCAAAATTAGATTTTATTTTGAAAGGAAACAGGGTGGTGGTTATTTCTGTCTGTGCTAGAGAGGATATATGCTGTGTTTAGTGAATAGGTGGATCACATGGGGTTGTGCTCACAGGAAAGGGAGGAGCCAAAGATAACTCTGAAGTTTCTAGCCTTGAACTTAAGGTTGACATTTTCTTCTGTGATAGATAAATAAAAAGGAGAAGTGTCTATTGTTGTCATGGGAACAATGAGCTCTGCTGTAGACATGTTCACAGACTTGGATTGTGTTATTCCCACATTTTTATGTTGAAATCATAACCCTTATATCCTTAGAATGTAACTATTTGGAGAAAATACCCACAAAGAAGTGAGTAAATTAAAATGGGACCAGGTGGACACAGTCCTAATCGAATTCAACTGGCTCCCTCTGGAGAAAATGAAACACAAGGCATGTGAGGACACGGCAGAAGGGCTGCCATCTGTAAGTCAAGGAGAGGCCTCAGGAGAAACTGAACCTGCTAACTGTGAGAAAGTCAGTTTCTGTTACTTAAAACTTCCCTGTCGGTGGCTATTCTGTTATGGCAGCCCTTGCTAACTGACTATAGACACATGCCAAGTCGGAAGTACTGTGAAAATACCTTTGTGGAAATGTGTGGACTGTTGGAAATAAGAAGCTGGACAAGGGAAGAATAATCTGGAGTAGAAATCAAGATTTGAAAGTCATAAGTGCCTAATGAAAGCAGACCAGTGTACATTTGTGAAATCTGACTATGAAAAATGTTGTCTGGTGAAATGGAAGCCTAGGGAGAAAAACTTTGTGGAGAGGGGCTGAAGATACAGAAGCAAGTAATATTTAAAAGTGATGAAAAGCGACTAAAGAAGGCAGAAAAGGATGAAATGGAGATGAGGTTGAAGGGTTAGTTTTGTGAGGAGACAGAGAAGAATTAAAACAAAGGTAGGAGCCACTGATTTCACGTGTCAAGTGTAGGAGAACTTGGGAGATTACTTTTAGATGACACTGACAAAAGACAGCTGATTTGGGGAGGATAGAAATATTCTTATGTTGAACATGCAATCGATGAACAATGGGAGGACAGTGCTACAGTGCAGTGAACATGCAACCATAGAGTTTAATTTGCTAGCCATTCTTTCTAGCCATCGAGAGTCACAATCTATGGAATTAGCATTTCTATATCATCTCTCAAAGCATCCTGTATTTATTTTACTTGAAAACACACTGTATGGATAAATACCATTTAAAACATTTATAGGGGCTGGAGCGATAGCACAGCGGGTAGGGCATTTGCCTTGCACGCAGCCAACATAACCGACACAGGTTCGATTCTCAGCATCCCATATGGTCCCCTGAGCACCGCCAGGAGCAATTCCTGAGTGCATGAGCCAGGAGTAATCCCTGAGCATCGCCGTGTGTGACCAGAAAGCAAAAAAAAAAAAAAAATTTGTTGACTGCAGGATAAATATATGACTGTGTTTGAAAAAAATAGCAAATATAATAAGCATATCTAGGTTACAAATCGATTTATTTATAATATATATCATTCCATATTAGCAGAAGTTAAAGACTACTTAACTTTTAACAAACTATATATACAGAGATTACATAGAAAGGTGGTTAATTTGAACATGTGATTCAATTAAGGATGAATTCTCATTCCAGAAAAAAGTACTAAATACCTTAAGTGCAAAGAATTCTGACTCATTCAAGATGATGTTACAGCCAGTGATAGGTGAGGCATAAAGTTACAATTTATCTCAGTTAAGAATCTTCTGAAACTATCTCTAGAAATTTCATCATTAATTGGGTATGGCCTTTGAAAAGTGTTTCTTTTCTGGCCTGAATGATAGTACAGTGGGTAAGGTATTTTTCTTGTTCATGGCCAACCAGGGTTTGATCTGTGGCATCCCATAAGGTCCTCTGAGCACTGCCAGGAGCAATTCTTAAGTGTGAAACCAAGAATAACCCTTGAGCATTGCCAGGTGTGGCTCAAAAACATAAACAAAAAAACAAAGTCTTTCTTCCCTCTTTGCTTTAGAAAAAATTTTCCTGCACTTAAATCTCTATAAAAGCCTAATCCTTGGAAACTTAAGAGAGATGATTTTAGGAATCTATTGCAAATGGAACTTTGGAGTTGAATCAAACTCCGTTCAGCATCAGTGAGGACCCATAACAGGTTCCAATTGCGCTATAGGAGGTTACTGCCGAGCAGCCATCATAGGCTAGTGTCAGAAAATATTTTTAGCTCAGGTGCTTGAGAGGTCCAGAATAAGTAGTAATTAAAAATCTTATGGAATCTTATGGTTGTTGCCAGAGGCTACTGAGATATTAAGGGAATAAAATGTTTAGCAATAATTGCTACCAATAAAAGTAAAATGTGAAATCCAGAAGAGTTTGGCAGCATAAAAACAGAATCTTTTTGCCAGCTAGAGGCACAAAAAGTCGAAGGTCAGGCCTAGACTTATATAAAGTTATTGGAGAAAAGAATGAGCTTTTAACCTCCTCTCTAGGGAGAGTAAAACCTGAAGTTTTACAATGGGGACATCAGGGTCAATGTACTTAAATTTTTATATCCCCAGATTCTCTTAAACTCTGATGCCTTAAAACCCTCCTATTCCCTTGTGAGCCTGGTGAGTGTTTGAAAAGATGATGTTGAGGACTCTGCTTTGTAACACAGCAAAAAAGAGCCATTCTAAAATCGAGCAAAATTTTACAGAACAAAATGGATCTGATCTGTGGAGGGTTGCACTCCAGTGAATGTTTTGGTGTGGTGCCTAAGTCTCAATCAGGCCAAGGCTGTCATTTCCAGACATACTAGAAGTATATCCTGCTGCTGGGTCATAATTGAGTCCACAAAGTAGTCACTTTTCATTGAAGAAACTGCCTCTCCAAAGTTATGGCTCTCTCCAAGGAAAGTCTGCATTCAGGAGCACAGAGTGCCAGTCCTCTTGTCTTCATCTGGAACATTTCTGAAGTGCAATTTTGCTTTTTGAGTCCTCTGTGTGTGTGGTTGGCTGAAGTTTCCATTTACTAGTATTGGAGTTGTTTGCCTACTCTCTGTGCCCAACCCTACTTCTCTTACCCTTCAAGGCTCTGTTACAAAGAGGACTTACCAGAAAATCAACATCTGAACAGATTTAATCTAAGAATCTATCTACAAGTCAGGTTCTGTAAATTATTAAGACAACTAATTTGAGGGGGCAGAGCAACAGTCAGCAGATAAGGTGGTTGCATACATGAGACCCATCAAGGTTCAATCCCCAGCATCCTATATGGTCCTCCAAAGCCGCTAGGAGTAATTCCTGAGTGCAGAGCCAGGAGTAACCTCTGACACAGATGGGTGTGTCCCAAAAAAGAAAAAAAAGAATTATTACTTAGGGACATATAGTTTAATGTTGAATAACTATGATTATCATAACTTTTTAAGTAAGAATGCTATAAGCCGGGCAAGCTACTGAGAGTATCCCTCCCACATGACAAAGCCTGGCAAGCTACCCATGATGTATTTGATATGCCAAAAACAGTAACAACAAGTCTCACAATGGAGACATCACTGGTGCCCACTCGAGCAAATCAATGAACAACAGGTGGACAGTGCTACAGTGCCATAAGTTAAGCATTTGATATCATAGTGGAATATACAAATAATCTTGACAAGCTCATCCTTTTTCACTTTAGAGAA